>JADBJO010027527.1:0-21223 GCA_016801955.1 Conus betulinus
CCCCCGGAGGGCGCCACCCCACGTCCGTCCAACGACAGCCCCCATGGACTCGCCGATACCGGTGACCCCGACGGAACCAAACCAAGCCCACAGACGTGGAGAGGACATCGAAACTGAGGTCACCATGAAGCAGGGCATGAAGGGCCACAGAACCTGGGACTTTTTTTTTTAAATGCTGATCGATGAGAAATGAGGATGATTAAGATGATGCTAGATTTCCATTTCGGTCTGAGACTACATGACAGGGCTGTACTCTACGCTTCCTTTCATAATATATCCCGGCGTCAACGGGCCCGAGAGATACAGGCACCTGCAGTGTTGGTCAGAAAATTTGAGCAACACTCTCAGAAACGCATCCATTAAGTGGATGAAACTCGACTGTGTGGTCCCAGTCTTCCCACTGAGTCCGCAGCAAACTCAACTCTGGGTAGGAGCGTTCCATATCTTTTGATCTCCCTTGCATCCTTAAATGGATCCTCAAGCATAGGCTCAAAGATTGTCCCTTACATTTTATACTGTTTGCGTAATGTTTTTAGTTTTCAACAACTTTTTTCCTCTCCACGCTTTCGTTTTGTTTAATTCTACGACCTTTTGATGGCTGTTTTGGGGGGTGCTGTTGGATTCTTTTTTTGAACCTTTGGCGGTCGGAACACCACAGACTTGTGGACTGTGGTGTGTGTCTATCTGACGCCAAGAGCACAGACGCAATCAGCCGTGTGTCCCTGATGAGTCTGATCCAGCGGGACGAAGGCCTCGGAGCAGGCGATACATATAGATCTGTCTTCGAGACGGATTGCGATAGTTTCCTCATGCGGCTAGTGAAGAGTTTTCATACTTATGATATACATTTTCCAATTTACTTCATCTTCAATTTTTTGTTTCTCTCTCAGTTTCAAATCTTTGCCAAGTCATTACTATAATGATGGAAGAGATGTTATCCTGCACTTGTTTTCCCCCCACTACTTAATTGTTCAGCATATATGTGTGTGTGTGTGTGTGTTTCAGCATAATATACAGAATTTTCAGGTGGCAAGTAAACTCCTAACAACAAACAATCAGTGATTGTACCTAATAATTTATGAGAGCTTCAGAGCAATCATGTTGTCGTTTTCGATATTCAGTCTTTCAACATATTTAACAAGTTCGTTCTCACGAGAATGATAACACCACACGACAGACGACCATGGACACTGTCTGAAACCTTTAAACCAGGGAAAATAAATATCTTATGGGAAGGGGGAAAGGATTCTGGTACAGTTACAATAAAGTTTCCACCAAAAGAACAATATCATGGCTATTTACAGAAAAAGACAAATCCAAACTTGAGTAATGCTCCCAAATCCTTCAATTTAAAAGACCGCAAAAGAAAGTAACTTTTTATCATCAACATGTTTTGATCTGTCAAACGTGTATTTTTGAACGATTGACCGTTTCCAACGTTAGAAACATGAACTTTGTTATTGATTAAAGGGCTTTGGTCTGACCTTCATTTGCCACATATATCAGCGTCCTCAGTTGTGGATTGACTACTGTGCCAGTCACTGGGGAGCTTTTGCTGCTTTGGACAGGAAGCAGTTTGTCCACTGCTAGACTGGCTTCTGGTCAACACTGGTGACGGCTGACTGTCATGAACCATTTTAGGTTTGGGTTGACGTGAGCCCGTAGTCTTCCCTTTACCCCTCCCCTTCCCACCCACACCTACATTTTTCGATGACGTGTCTTGATGTGGGGTACCTGGTAGGGGGAGTCTGAACCTCTCCCATAACCCCGAGGGGAGTGGCAACAGGAACTGGTGACAGCAGGTGATGAAGTGGGAGGGTCAAGTCTGGCACCCTCCTCTGGAGCTGAGGTTGAGGTGTCAGCATCAGTACCAAGGTCAACACCAGCCTGAAGCTGACAGGCGTCGACATGATGTAAGATCTGGTTGACACCGTGATGCAGATGACGGGAATGACGTCATGAAGGGGCCTACTGGAGCTGGGTTCTTGCAGAGGATGACTGGGGATAACATCGTGGAGGATCTGGCTCGGACTGACGTCATGAAAGGACTGGCTCAGGGTGACTTCTTCTGAAGACAGGGTGCCGTGTCGGCTGGATCCAACTGAGCTCCTATGGCATGGTGCTGCTGCTGCTGCTTCAGACTAGGATGCAGCAGTACCACTAGTGGGAGGTAGAGAGTCAATAGGTGGCTGGTTGGATATCCTGCTGGAAAAACGCAGGGGGGTGGGTGGGGGGGGGGGGGGGTGGCATGGGAATCTTTCACTATAAGTCTTCCAGTCATATAGTATGCATGCTTTCCCTGCTTCTTGAGATACAGCACGGCATCCCTCTGAGTCCTGGTTAGATCAGCCCCAGCACGAAGTCCCTCCGGACTCTGCATCCTGTCCATACCATCCCTGTCCCTAACGATGGTCATGGCATCTCTCAATCTGCTGAACTTGACAAGGATGGGGCGTGGGTGGTTGGACAAACGGGACATAGAACCCAGACGATAAACACTTTGTATGTCTGCCTCTACCTCTTGCCAGTTTGTTTGGGGAAAGTTTCTTGTTAAACACTGTACCAGGTTGAACATGCATATCTGGATGGTTTCTCCTTTTTCTTCTTTACTGCCATAAAATAACAGATTAGAGCGTCGTAAAAGTCTGTCTTGATTTTCGACCACAATGTCCAGTTGTTTGAGGTGGGAGATTGTGTTATGAAGATTTCCTTGGATGTCCTGTAAATGTTCTTTGTTTGACTGTATTTGCTCTTCAGATCTCATTCTGCAGTTCTTTAGCATATGATGCTGTATATGTACTTTTGTACAGTTTTGTTTCAGTTCTTTATCCAAAGCATCGAGTTTCTTTTCAAGCTGGTTATTGTGAGATCGGGCCATACTCATCATATCAAAAAGTGTATTTAATTTGTCTTCTAATCGTGCATTTTGACAGATAAGTTTCACTTCTAAATCTTTGACAAATTCAGGAATGTTGACAGTGTCTGGATTAGATTCAATATCCCCATAACTCAGCAAAAGAATTCTGAGATCAGGAGGGGGAGCACTGGAAATCGTATGAACGAAATGGGAGAAAATTTCAGTTGATGAAGGGGAACGGATAGAAATCAAGGCAGGAAGGGGAGTAAAAAGACACAGTATTATGCTCGGCAGACAGAGGGAAATCATCTAACATACTGTGTTTTGCCCTGAACACGTCTGCACACACTGTCATATGCAGGCAGAAAGGGGCGCTGAACAGAATCATTGTTGACAGCAACAGCCACAAAACAAACACTGCCACCTCTTGTCCATTGTGCTCATGACCTGTAAACGGCTCACAACCACCGTCTCTGAACAATGATTTTTCATCATATAAAGATAAAGGAAAAGATGGTAAAAAGAGTACCTGGAGAGGGGATGACTGACGTTTCGTGTCGTAGACACTTCAACAGGGAATGACAGCAGTGGGAAGATGTTGATGGTGGTTGACTTGGGTCACTGAGCGCAGTTCATCATGGTTTGAAGGGGTGGAAAGGGCAGAGGTGGGAGTGGTGGGCAATACTGAATGTAGGGGTAATCATGGTTCACAATAGAAATGGGGAGTGTTGATGGACAGCAAAGAAGAGAACAAAGGAAGAGGGAGGGGAAAAAAAAGAAGGGGAAGGGGGTGGGAAAGAAAGAGAAAGGGAGGGGGGGAAGGAGGGGGAGGGAAAAAAAAGGGGGGGGGGGGGGGGAGAGAAAAGAGGAGAGAAGGGCTGATGATTGGGGTGAGGTATCATTCCCTGACATTGAGCCCATGTGGGCCCCCAAGGTGCCAAGGCGCTGTATTATAACTGGCTCTCCATGTATTTCCTGTAGTTACCTTCTTGACGACCATTTCTCCAAAGGGCTGCCACTCTGATGTGGGAAAGATGGTGATGGTCCGAATTGAAGTGGTTTGCCACAGGAGTGTCTTTTCCTGTAAGGATGCTGTCTCTATGCTCTTTAAAACGTTCATTTAGAGATCTGTATGTTTCACCCACATACATCTTGGGACAAAGGGTACAGCTAAGAATATAGACTATATTTTGAGTCTGGCAGGTGAAGTGGGACTCATGTGGAAGCTGCGTCCAGATGGGCCTTGCACAGTGGTTGTTGGATTAAGAAAGTCACAGATTTTACATTTGGGTTTCTTGCACTGGAAATTGCCTGGTTGGGTTGAGGGGGATGAAGGGTGGAAGGTAGAGTGCATCAGGTGGTCACCAAGGTTTTTGTCCCTTTTGAATGCCACCATAGGTGGTAGACTGAAAATGCTTTGGAGAGCTGGATCCTCCTTCAGGATAGTGAAGTTGCGGAGCAGAACGTTTCTCACATGCCCACACTCCCACCTCTGCCCTTTCCACCCCTTCAAACCATGATGAACTGCGCTCAGTGACCCAAGTCAACCACCATCAACATCTTCCCACTGCTGTCATTCCCTGATGAAGTGTCTACGACACGAAACGTCTCAATTTTTTTTTAATGATTTCATCATCTTTTTCCAAATAATTTCTATAAAAGTTGTAGCAAAATGACCTATTGCACAACGATTGCTTTGTAAGTCTACTGCCATGTCCAATCATTAACATTCAACAAGCCTTCCAGTGAACAGTAAACACAGAGTGTAGGAAACTGGAAACGGAGCGAATTGTAACACGTCTGCACTCGATGACTCCTCAGCTCAGACTCCACACATACAGAGAGAGAGAGAGAGACAGAGACAGAGACAGACAGACAGACAGACAGACAGACAGAGGCAGAGACACAGAGACAGAGAGAGAGCCTCGGTCTTTTTTATTCTTGTAGCAGTAGTCTAATGGCCTGTCCACTTTCAGATGATGCCCTACTTTGTGATACACGTGCTGGATGATCTGCCCGGCTTTGCCGGACTCTACATGTCCATGTTGTTCAGCGGTGCCTTGAGGTATGACTATATCACTGATGTGTGCATCTGAGGTCATGGGTTCGAGTCTCCTGTGAAGGATTTTAAAGTTGGATTTTTTTCAGCCTCGCCCGCATTGTGCCCAGCCATGGGCTCATGGAGGTTTGTGGGAACACTGGAGTCACACTGTCAAATACCGCTCACTTTATGGATGCAGTCTCTTGGAACATTACTCAGATTACCAGGTCAACACTGCAAGTGTCTATATTTCCGTGGGTTGGTCGGCACTGGGGTACGTTACCGAAGGAAGCGTAGGGTACAGCCTGGCCTTGAACTCTACCACCAGAATGGAATCCGTACCCGCCGTGTGGCGAAGTGGATAGCGTTGCGGACTCCCGACTGGGAAATCGTGGGTTCGATTCCTTACATTTGTGGGATTTTTTCTGCCTCGACCGACTCCAACCCAAAGCTGAATTTATTATGGGCTCAGTTAGGAAGACTGATACCGCACAGTCGAGTTTTTTCCACTAAATGGATGTGTCTCTGAGAGTATTGCTCAAATTTCCTGACGAACACTGCAGGTGCCAATAATTCGTGGGAGTGGTGAACGCCTGGATGTATTGTGAAAATAGGACGAAAGACGGCAGCTAAAGAATTCAGTTTAACCATGTGAAATTCATACAGAATGGAACTCCATGCAATAATCTTCGTCATCTCAAATTATTCAAAAATGACTGTTATTTCTATGAAAAAATGATGTGTGATTGCTGTTCAGCAAGCGGGCTTTCCAAAAGTTCGTTGTACCACAGACCATTTAGTAAAACTAACCAGTCACTTAAAAAAAACAATTCTCCCGCAGAAAAAGTACTTTGGCTACAATTTTAATGTTAAGAAAGCCTATGACTGCGTATGCCATGCAAGGCTTCTTTTCAAAATAAAAAAAATGTTGGTATTTCTGGGAGAATGTTTGATTACATTAAAAGCTTCCTAACAGAAAGAAGCATATGTACACGGATTGGAAAGAACTTATTCATCCTTTAGGAATGTAGATATGGGAATTCCTCAGGGATCACTTCTTGCTCCCATGCTGTTCACAATCCTAATCCACGATCTTCCCAAATCTATGTCAAAAGCAACGCGTGTAGTTCAATATGCAGATGGTATCGCTATTAGGATTAACTGTCCATTCCAATAAAATACATTTCAATACATTCCAATTCCAATTGAAGCATTCGAATAAAAGAACAATAAGCTTTGTACAGACTTTGTACCAAAAGGAAATGGATAAATTATCTATATATTTGAAGAACAACGGATTACAATTATCTGGAGAAAAAAAAATTCATGTTGCTTAACAATGGTGAGAACCCAAAGATACTACCGTTGCTTTTTCTAGATGGCCAGATTCTAGACTATGAACAAAAACTTAAATCCTGGGGTATTTTTGACTCCTAAGCTGACCTGGAAAAACACATACTGAAAATTTGATAGATAAAACAAGAAAAAGATTAAACGTTCTTAAAATCATATGTTGTCAACCATGGGGTCAGGACTGTCATACCCTTTTTACATCTATACAATTCTTCAGTACGATCGAAATCACTTATATGAGCAGGAAGTGTGTGTTTCTCTGCACCTAATTCTCTTTCAAAGAGATTGCAAAGCCTGGATAGTAAGGCCATGAAATTAGCTCTGGGAGTCCCAGTTCATACATACACTTATAGATGTTATAAAGAGACAAATACATTACCACTTAATGAGAAGCGAATATCGTATGTAACCAGATATATTGTCAGAAGTCTCTTTGTTGAAAATTCAGCTACTACTGAAGAAATACTGATGGATTCCGGTGAAGATTTTCCTAAGGGGTCTAAAAACATATCATATATTCAACCAATTAGAAAATACACATCTGACTTCATGTCACATTGTAATATTGATATTACTGGTATACCAGAATTTCCTGTGGTACCTCCAATGCCTCCTGGGGAGCACCTAAATGCTTATTTTGATTACAAATACACTATGTTAAAGAAAAGTGATAATAATGTAAGTATTTCAACATCTGAAGCTTGTGAACATTTAGAAAACAGCTATCCAAATCATATAAAAAGTGTTCACAGATGGGTTAGTATTGGAATCCTCTGCCAGTAGTTCTCGCTTTATAATACCAAGTTTAAATGTCAGGAAATCATACTGTTTTTTGGAAAGGAGTTTTCAATCTATACCTCAGAGTTATATGCAATACTCAAGGCATTGACTTACACGTATGATACACCAATTGCTTTCTATGAAGTTTTACCTTGTTTTGATTCCAAATCTACTTTACAATCACTAGGGCGTTGAGACTCAAAGCTAGAAAAGATCTGCTTTTCAAAATATAACATATACTGCATTGTTTCATTCTAGACATAATAATTTATTTTTGTTGGGTGCCATTTTACTGTGGTATAAAGTAGAATGAAACAGCAGACAGTCTTGCAAAAGAAGGAGCAAATAGGAAACGCTGAAATCTTTTTAATCCTTTAGATTTTTCCTCTTGTAAATTAATCCAAATTATGGAAAAGTATATTCATAAGCAGAGTTTTAGTGAAACAAAATTGCTACTTTACCATCACTCTCAAGCCACATTGCTAGATTAATTCATACATTAAGGCTGAATACTTGGAACACTAAATATTCTCACGGTTTTATTTGTATCTGCAGAGAAAAACATCCATGTGCATCATCTTTTGTTTGGATGCTCAGTGTTTATTTACCTCGCTCTATCAGGAGAAAGGGTGTTGAGATGAATAACTTTGATAATGTCAATACTGTTTTTTATGGTTCATATATTGCTATAATTGCCAGGGTCATTTCGCAGTCACAGGCTGCAAAATTTTCATAAAGATCAACAATTTTGTGTACCACTAGGGTATTTCACTTATGTAAATATGCATATATCAGATGTGGGTTTGAAAGTACTAACATGGATAAAAAATTAAGTGTGAAGTTGTTGTTGTTGTTGTTGTTGTTGTTGTTGTTGTTATGAGTGTCTAATATCATCTGGCGATGAAAAGTCATTAACTAAACCACTGAACTGAAATGAAAAAGAATTGATGTTTTAAAGAGAGGATTCTTGACTGTAGGCGGCAGAACTGGCTTGATCGTGTCTGTCAAAGTGATAGATTCATACAGTACAGAGAATTTAAGAGTCATGAGTTTGAACCATACATTACCACAAAATTGAATCGATTATCATGAGCACATTGTGAAGACAGTGTGCTGCTACTTAGTGCCCCATTTAATTCTGTACTTTCACTGTTGTTGTGAATTTCTTTACATTTGTTTCTGCCTGTGCCTTAATTTGTTTGTTTTGTTTGATTGTATGTGTACCCCTTCAGAATGGGGCCTTGGCCGTAAAACTGAACGAACTCTCAAAGTCGTATTATCTGTCCAGCACCGTGTCTTCCGGAATCAACGCTCTGGCGGCTAACTCTGTGGAGGACCTGCTTGCACGACCCTTGAGAGGATTCCGAGACACCACCGTTACTGTGATAGCCAAGGTGCTGGGTGAGTAAGTGTATGGCATGCTTACACATAGGCTGAGTATTTGAGGCCCACTTTTGGCGCTTCTTGATTCTTAATGTATATTTGGCTTGGAACTGAAGGTCATCCTAAGTATCAGATATAAAATGCTGCTGCAGTTGTTGCAGACTGCATTTGTTTTTTTTCTTTTGTTTTTCCATTGTCCAGTCAAAAACTGAAATTAGGAAAATGAACAAGTTATAGATTGACTAGCATCTACTCTGACATATTCTTCCAATTTGCGACTGTATCAAACTACCAGCAGTTTTAACATTGCATTTTTCCTCCGAGAGAAGTATGCAAATATATATATATATATATATATATATTATATATATATATATATATATATACATATATATATATCAAGAATACTTCTAAAACGCCTATATCTTATGGCTTCAGTTCTGTTAAAAATAAGATCAAGGAAGCTTCCTTTTTCATCTTATTTTTCCAGTATATAATTTGTATTGGTCTTCACATTTTGTACAGATCGCTTCCACGATTAATTTGTACCAACATTTTGTACAGATCGGTCCACGAGGCCTACCAAAGATACAGGGGAAGTATCAGTATCCCTTCTCGTGTTTCCCACTTAATTTGCCTTTTTTGGAGTCCCGTTCCCTCTAGCAGACAACTGCGGCAACTGCAACTGCCGGGCAAGAGACCTGCTCCACTGGCTGCGCTGAACCCTCTCAGGTTACCACGTATGTACGTTTCTTTTTGACTGTGCAGCGAGGTCAGTGTGCCGCCCACACGTAGGCTTTGCCGGCGTGTGAACCATCGTGTGTGACTCAAGTTAACGATTTGACCCCGTCAGTTGTGACGTGTGATGAAAGACAGCCAACCAGCGACCAGGAAGCGGACACAGAGCCAATCAGACCAACAGGAAGTGGTGGATGCCTTCAATGTGCGCGATAGAACTCCAGACAACGAAAGGCAGAAATACTGATCCTGACCTTTGTACATCTTTGGTCCCACAAATCAAATCATGGCTTGTTGAGCGGATCAGCTCTGGTGACTGATGTATCATATTCTTCTTTTATTTTCTATGTTCAGTGGTGGTTTACGGCATGGCGACCATCGGGATCGCCTACGCCATGAAGGCCATGCAAGGACCAGTCACTCAGGTGAGTTTTCTTATTCCCAACAAGCGGGGAAGTAGCCGTGCGTAAAAACTGAAAATTAGCGCCAACAATGCATACCCATATAATACATTCTGAGGCCAGGTGTGCTCTTTGACTCCATGACAGTGACCCATAAATCAGCCCCTGCAATACCCCTGTGCTCCATCCCCCTGCCAGGTCTGCAAATGTGCACCGAACTGCCCTCCCCTCCCTCCTGTCTGCTAACCGATCCCCTCCCTCCCTGCACCGAACCTGCCTCCACTCTCCCCTCCTGTCCCCTAATGTAACATCTGATCCCCAGCCTCCCTGCACCGAACCTGCCTCCACTCTCCCCTCCTGTCCCCTAATGTAACATCTGATCCCCTCCCTCCCTGCACCGAACCTGCCTCCACTCTCCCTCCTGTCCCCTAATGTAACATCTGATCCCCAGCCTCCTCCTGCACCGAACCTGCCTCCACTCTCCCCTCCTGTCCCCTAATGTAACATCTGATCCCCAGCCTACCAGCCAATTTTCACATTATGCCATCGTCGTTTCTCCTTAGAAGTCAAAGTGGTAATTGTGATATGTGTACCTGGACTACTTCGCATTCGTCTTGATGCACATGAGAAATGCACAATGGAGAGAGAGAGAGAGAGAGAGAGAGAGAGAGAGAGAGAGAGAGAGAGAGAGAGAGAGAGAGAGAGAGAGAGAGATTTTCAGACTGATTTTAACCAAAGAGTCCTCTTGTTGTTCTTTTCTATGCAAACTGCAGTTCTCATTCAATGACTTCGGCTTGTTCATAGCGAGGCTTTCGACCGTCCCTACCACAAGTCTCTCAAACCCGTTTGCTTTTCGTTTTTGAAAGAGAGGTTCTGGAGGAGCAATTCATTTCTCTTTGATTCTTTTCACTGGAGGGAGCTGTATGACACCAGTGTTTACGATCATTGTAATTGTGGTTGGTGGTGATGGCGCTGTTTTATGTTCAGATCAGCAGATGGGTTTCAAAACTATTTTTTTCCCACACTCAGGATGTAAATAATTCAAATAACGTTAACGATAGACGATTACGTTTTGCACAAAGTTCTATTGCATTTGTTGCCCTTCTCCGGGAACATGATTGCCTTGTTTTACTCCTACTCACTGATGCATGCTTGGGCAACTCAGAGGAACTTGTTGTGTGTTCATGGTAGCAGGCCTGGTCATGATTTATAAGGGGAAAATAGAGTGGGAAGAAGTGGGGGAAACAGACGATCCTGCGTGTGACCTCTGCCATGCAAAAACCAAACAATGGAGCATGTCCTAAGCTCATGTAAAGTAGCCCTGGCTCAAGGAAGGTACACATGGAGGCAGAACCAAGTGCTCAAAGAGATTGTACAAGTATTCTGGGCTAGTACCAACACCACAAAAGGGAAAATCAGGACTCCAAAAGCACCCGTAACATTCTTCACGGCAGCAGCAGCAAATCATGGCCAAGAACAACAGTGCCACTCGGAACATGCAGGCAGAATCTGCTGGACGGGGCAGATGACTGGGAGTGCACTGCAGACCTCCCAGAATGGAAGAGTTACCCAGAGATCATCAGCAAGAGTGGCATGAGACCAGACATAGTTGTCCACTCTCAGTCAACCAACCATCTGATCATGATCGAACTCACGGTGCCATATGAGAACAGAATGGAGGCAGCTCAGATCTACAAGACTGAAAAGTATGTTGATCTGGCAGACAGCCTGAGGAGAGAAGGCTATCAGGTCAAAGTCTCACTACAGAAATTGGAGCTAGGGGGTTTGTAGGAACGTCTGCATATAGCCTCATGAAACAGCTCTCAGTTGCAGGGAGGGAAAAAAACAGAGCCCTGAAAGCAATGGCAGAAGCGGCAGAGAGGTGTTCAAGCTGGATCTGGTCAAGGAGGAACAAAAGTGAACTTCATAAGGCTTAACTTTCTTGCAAATATCAGATGTCCCAGTGGCTCAGTGGTTAGAGCGCGAGTCATTAAGTGGAAAATGGAGCATGTCCAGAGGGTCATGGGTTCGAATCCCAGCCATGGCTCGTCCCAAGATGGGGGAAAAAAAAAAAGGGGCAGCAGAGGGACATCCGGAGTGATGAACTGGGGTGTGGCCAACCCCCCTAGAGTGTCAGGAGATAAGGGCTGAAACACTTGCTTGAAGGGAGCTTCTCTTCTGAGGACTCTCTGCTGCCACGCTCTCTACGAGTTTCTTTCTACGGAAGAGGGGTGGCGTCGGTATCTCGGTTGCTTGAAGGACGGGCTCACAGTCAGATGGTTTCGAGGTCGAAACCCAGTCGTCTAACATAAAACTGGTATTGTTGTTGACTGTCCTCACTGATTGTCATTCTGCTGATGTAGTTCATGGTGTCTTTTGTAGTTAGTTTTGTTTGTTTTGCTTATTTTTATCGTGTGTTGTGTGTGCGTGCGTGCGCGTTCGTGCGTGTGTATGTGCGTGCGTGCGTGCGTGCGTGCGTGTGGGTGTGGGTGTGTGCGTTGGTGTCGTTTACTGTCGTCCAATTTTAAAATATTCCCTTACTTGCATACTCCCGCGCTGTTCAATCATGCACGGTCCTCCCACCCCCCCCCCCCCCCCACCCCCCCACCCCCAATGCACAGCCGCACCAGTTGGCTGCCAAGGGCAACCTACAGGGAGCAGTCAGTCTTGTCACCAAGAGGTGAACCATCGGAGGAGACACCGTACTGCAGCTCAGATAGTGTTCATTGTTGCTGGCTCTGTTCAATCATGCACGGGACACCAGCCACTAAGACCCCTTCTGACGACAGCAATTACCTTAGTCCAGGAACCAGCGTGAGTGGGCATCTTCCTACGGAGATTACCACTACGTCAGTTGACAACAGTCTCCGTGAACTCGCCGATGCCAATGACTTTGACCCGAATTGATCAAGGGCATGGACCTGATGAGGAGGAAGTACGAACTGAAGTCAGACAAGATAAGACTTGAAGGCCACAGAATCAAATGCATCTTTTATGATGATGAGGAAGATAGAGTAGGACTTGAAGGCCACAGAATCAAACGCATTTTTTATGATAATGACTGAGGATGAGGATGAAGATGAGTTCCATTTCGGTCTGAGACTACATGACCGGGATGTCAACCAGCGCCAAAGAAAGGCTCTCAGAGGCGCGCTCATTAAGTGAAGGGAGCTCTTGACTGTGTGACTACATTCTTCCTGTCTGAGCCCCCGCACATTCAACAACTCTGAGCCAGAGCTAGTTGATGCCGAACAATCCCACAAAGAAAATGCTGCTGATGGGATGACCCTGAACCCATGACCTCCCACCTCATCACCCGCAACACTGATTTCAGCGCAGCACAAGAGGCTCGTTAGTGTCAGTGAACGGATGATAACCCTTCCCCCGCCTCCCAGAGTTCCTGGAGTCGTTATTCCCATTGGCCAGAGGGAGATGTCGACATCAGATTTCAATAAACAAAGCAACCGTGAAGGACGCAGAGCATAGAAGACCTCACAATACAACTTGGTATAGAGAATTTCCCTTCTCCACTGTGACTCTGTTTCTTAAAGGTAGTCTGCTTTATGTGATGTGGTAAAAGAACAACAACTTTAAACCGAACAACCGAATATGAGAAGAAAGAAAGCGTCGATAATCAGCACTTCAGTTTTTAGAGACTTAATTACCATGTTAAAGGAATAAGGTATAAAAGAAAGATGCACAGATATTCACTGTGTGAAGATGACTTCCTGGTAGTGTCACATTCCGTTTGGAGCTGGATCTTCTGTCAATACCGTGCAATGCGTCTAGAAGGGAAACCATTCATGGTCACATGAACAGTCTGAGACAAGCCTGGACACGTACGTGGCAGCTTTAGCTCCTCATCTTGTAGGCTGGGCAAACTGCTGAGATGTGTTTGGGGCCCTGAGAGCCAACGAATGTAGGTATGAAGAAGAAGACGACTGAGCATGGTGTTTGTCAACACATTTGATGTTCCATCAAAGCCTTTTTTGACAACAAAAAAAAAAAAAAAAGAAACATGAAATCTACTTTTTCTAGACATTTGACAACCATTCAACGAAGAAATAAACCCTTTTTTGCCCACCTTCATACAGTAGACTGATCGTAAAAGCAAAGTAGAAGCACTAGGCCGCCAAAGCAATTCCACTTTTGCTCTGATGCTTCAGTTTCAAAGAGAGATGAATGCAGGGGGAAATTGACACAAATTTTAAAAACAGTTTCTTGTTTGAGTCTGCACAAAATAAGAACAAAAAAAATTACATGACAAAAGAGGAATCATTTCGCCCTCTAACATTTAATATTTTCATCATCATCATTTATCATGATTGTTACTGGAATTGCTATCATTATATTATGATCATCATTATCACCTCCCTGTGTCCTCTTCCTAACGGCTGGGTTTTCATTCAACGCCAATCTTGCGCCGAATGTATGAAGATCAGTGACCGCTTGTTCTTCGTTTTATTGTCCTGAGTGTTCTTTCTATTGCCTGAAGAAGATCTAAGAGGTCGAAACGCGTCGTGTTTCGCCTTGTGATTTGTCTTGTCTTTGTTTTGGATGGACTCACCAAGAATCCTGTGAAAATTTCCATGCTTCTGCCTGCAGAGACCCTGCTTTGAAACCTACAGACTTTTATATTAACAAAAATGCATGGATTTCTTTCAGCTGGCCACGACAGCTTTCGGCGCCTGTGGAGGTCCGGTGGTCGGGATGTTTATGCTGGGCGGGGCCTTTCCCTGGGCCAACAAATACGTGAGTTGTTTCTTTCTTACCGTGGCAGGGTAGGCTGTGTACTGACACTGGACGGGCAGACCTACAAGCCCCATGTCCATCATACCAGGCCTTTCCTGAGGCAACTCCCACTCACACTTCCCTCAGAACCCTCCACCTCACCTCTCCTTTCCCCCTTCCAGCCATGCGATGCCACAGGTTGTATGGAAGGGGGGTGGGTGTTATGTGAGGCCTGCTGATACTGAAGACACCTCTTTTCATCCTGCAAATCAGAGCCAGTACCGTGGACCTCTTCAAGCAGAGCAAAATGGCCGTTGCCCTTTTTCATCCCCATTTTGACCTTGACCCAGTCGACTGACGGAGTGTCAGTTTAGGAAGACGAAGGAAAAAAGAAGAGGACTCTCGGACGAATTTATCTGCAAGTACACATAACACCCATCCGCCTCCCCCCCCCCCCCCCCCTTTTTTTTTTTTTTCCCTAAACAGTAATACAGTTTCGGAATTGAGTTGCGGTATTCTGCATTTTCTCTCCTTTACGGACATTTTCTTGGATTAGTAATCATATCGAGATTACAAACTGGACTTCTAAGTGCACTTTCTGTGAAAAAAAACCGGCACAAAATCATGTGTAATGTGGATGAGACTTATACAAGTCAAAAGACCTTGCAGAACCAGTTTCTTTTATGATTATGGAAAACAGATGTGGATGAATCATGTTGTGCGTAAAACGTAGCTCGATAAAGGGCTGTTTTACTTTTTTTTATCATGCAATGGCCAGCCTACATCATGCGAGCACCTTGCACAAAAACAAAATGATAATAGAACATGTTTTTTTGCCTCTGTCTGTAAAGCAATGTATCAGTGCATGCAACGCACAAATACAATTGTTTCTTACAATAAATATATAGGTATGTCTGTTTAAAAAACAGATAAACTAAAGTCTGCATTCGAAGGCTCAGAATTGTACTGTGATATATATACTGTTAAAAAAATAAATATGAAAATTTTCAGCGTACTGATATCTTTTTCATTTAAGCCCAGTCACAAGAATCAGAACTTCTTAAATGCAAATATGCAAAAATAAACTGCTTCAGTCAAAACCTTGAAGCGAGTTAAATGGTTTACAAATTATATGTCTTGCAGCTTACTTTTCTGTTATATCTGATAGAAATGAACTGCTTTCCCGGGTTTTGTTTGTCTGGGGTTTTTTTCCCTTCTTTTGAACAGTAAAAATGAAGTTTGGAGGCAAAAAAGCCAGCCAAACTGTTGTAATAAAAAAAAATGCCAGCAGATTGCCAATCCCTGCATTCTTCCACTTCTACTACTGGTCTTTGAACTGGTCGCGAGTTTTCTTCTGATCACTTTTTACACCTCTGACAGGGTCCCTGTGTGTCAGGTTGGGGTCTAAACATTGCGAACTGAATTCTTCTTTTCCAGAGTGCCTTCTTGGAGGATTGACCGGATTGGTCATCAACCTCTGGCTGGCCGTCGGCTCCAGACTGTACGGGAAACCCATTGCGAGTTTGCCCCCCCGGACCGATTGACAACTGTAACCTGGACCCACATAACCATACCCTGGGGTCTCTCAACTCCTATCTCAACAGCACCTTACCGTCCACCACCATGAGCGGCCACGACGTCCAATCTATGTACACAGATAGCGTCGGGGTGTCCACGTTCGGATCTGTGAATCAATCGACAGGGTTGAACTCTACGGCTGAGCTGGCTGATGAGTAAGTTAAAACGATGTTCTGTCTGTCTGTCTGTCTGTCTGTCTGTCTGTCTCTCTCTCTCTCTCTCTCTCTCTCTCTCTATCTGTCCATCTCTCTGTCCGTCTCTGTGGGCTGCAGTGGTAATCAACATATTGTCTTTGTTGTACTCTTAAATGAGGACGTGTGTTTCTGCCTCCATGTCTTTGAGTGCATGGCGCACAAATGTCTGTGAACTCGTGCGTCCGTATGGTCATATGTGTGTGTGTCTGTGTGCGTGTGTGTGTGTGTGTGTGTGTGGTTGTGTGTGTGTGACAGACAGACAGACAGACAGAGATATATATATCGTGTGAAAGATACAGACAGAGACAGTGTCACAAAGTGGAATGAGAGGTGCTTGTAAATGGATTTGTTAAAAATCTGTCTCATTGATGTATGAAGGCGTGTTGGTTGTTGTGTGTATTCTATCCCTTATTCCTATCACTCACTCACACCACCCTATGACATAACAGCACGAACAGGAATTAAGTGAGGAGTGTAGATCTAATAAACAATGAAAAGATGGAAATAACTTTTAGCATATAAACAACATCAATATGTAGATTAAATTTGTTTCTGTCAACATGTGTTTTACACTCATGCTCCTTGTTAGGCTGGAAAAGAAGTCATACTCTAATAATGACGCAAAACAATAACAACAAAAGGAATTTCTCACATTTTTCAAAGACAATTAAACAGACGAGTCCTCTTGATTATGCATTAAATCCCATTGAAAAGTCAATCACCGGTCAGATGTGTTGCTGTCCAAACTGGAGTAGACTCGCACACACACACACACACACACACACACACCACACACACACACACACACACACACACACAGAATTCTCCATGTGGTAATGATATTAATCTGACCTCAACTGTGGATGCGTTGATGGCAGTCCACACAAAAACACTTTTGACTGGGCGCAGAAGGGTACGATCCAAAACAGCGGTCCCGCTCCTGCGACTGGGCACAGGGGAGAAGGTCCATAACAAAGAGCCACAGACAGCCATCTGGAGGGAAGATACCAGGGAAGACATCGGCTGCTCTGAAGGTAGACAGGCCTACTGGCGTGTTGAAAAGGAAGGCACCGGGGGAGTAAAGGCAAATCCTGGCCTCAGCGAAGACAGCGATGCCACAGAAGGGAGAAGAGACCTAGGACAGCACGAACACCTCCCTCCTGTGCACTCAGCCAGTCGGACCCACACCTCAAGTTGAAAACCCTACAAAGTGAACAGCATCATAAATAACTCAATCTTCCACCTATTCAACACCAAGAGTGTTGATAGATTAGTAAGAGTAGAATCGAAACGACCAAGCCTGTACAACTCAGCAGCAAAAACACACGAACGAGCATACTGAATTCTGAATTGAGCAACTTCCAAAAACAATCACACGTATTACAAAAAGTCTGATAATTTTGATCGAAAAATTGCTTTTTAAAAAATTACTATCAGTTACTTGCGATTGTCCTACAACAAATCGACATGTATAAGAAAACATTCTTACCCTCTGGGCGAGAGGGAAGGAGAGAAGGAGCGAGGAGAAAGTCGGAGATGAGAGAGCGGAGAGCGAGAGAGGGGAGGAGGCAGACCGAGACGAACGAAGGGGGTGAGAAGACGAGAGAGGAGGTAGAGAGGGCGGAGAGAGAGAGAGCCGAGAGGATATTAAAAGCAATGCATAAAAAATAGGTTATAGGTTGGTTGCAAAAGCGTATAGGTTGTATTAATTAGGACAAGTACAAATATAGATCTGCCTAACTGTTTATTTCAATAATTCCATGGTGTGAAGAGCATAGGTGGATGGATGTCAGCAACGGGGAGGGAGGGAGAAAACAAAAGGGAGCGGGGAAAAGAGGAAAAAGATGAGAAAAGGAAACCCGGAGAAAACAGGAGCGAAGAAGAGAAAAAGAAAAAAGAGGAGGAAAGAGGGAGGGGGGGAAAGGGAGAGAGGACCAACGGGGGGGAGAAACCAAGAGGAAGAGGGGGGTAGAGGGAGGGAAATTATAATGGATGTCAATAAATGTTAAAATATTGATTTAAAAAAATGTGTGTGTGTGTGTGTGTGGGTGGTAGTGTGTTGGGGTGAGTGTGTGTGCGTGTACGCGCGCCGCGTGCGAGAGCGCGCGCTGTGTATGTTGTAATTTTGTGTGTGTGGGTGTGTGTGTGTGTTGGGTGTATATGTTGTGTGTGTGTGTGTGTGCTGGGGTGTGTGGTGTGTTAGTGTGTAACAGGAGCAGGTTTTTCTATCCTAACCTCCGAAAACTTTCTTAACTGTGGTTAGAGTAGATGGGTCCTATGAGCAGTTACTTGTATCGGGCGTCGTTTCACCTTGTCAAAGGTCAGGGGTGTCTACATGCATGAACGGCAGGACCACACACATCACGCACACACAGCACACCAACACCCACCAGCAAAACACACAAGACAACACAACAACACAAACACCAAAACAACAATCACACACTTCACCACCACACAACTCCACTAACACACCAAACACAACCACAACACACACAACACCCACCACTCAAAATCGATACCACACAAACACATCAGCACACACAGCCCACACACAAACACAAAGCCTCACCACTCACACAACAAACACAACCCAACACCACCCAAACACACAAACACAACATACCGCACCCACATTGCACCAACACGGGAACCCGACACGAAACCACACATCACAATCTTCACCACGCATGCAGCACACCCACCCACCCACCAACCCAAACAACACACAACAAACCACATCAAACACCAAGACAACACAAACCACCAACCACCAACCAAAAAAACAACACACACAAACCGAAACCAACAAGCACACACACAACACACACACAAAACACAACACAGCACCAAACACACACACACGTGCGCGCTTGCTTGCCATGAGACACACAAAACTGGGAATGATTGACCCTTGAGATCATCCAGTTTGAACCCAAACCATGAGTCAAAAACTGAAGTCTTTCTGCTCCTCTCACTCCTGCCTCATTTGAGTTTGCCAGTGCTGAAACTGCGCAAAAAACTATGGAAACACACACAACCGTCACACTTGCTTCCACTTTCGGGAGGGCTTCTCTGAAATGTTTTGGATCAATTTCCTGACACCCACGCAGATGTCTGTATTTCTTTCGGGGCACCAGAGAAATCCTCTATTGCTGCTGATCGGGCCTGGTTTCTACAACGATTGACTTGAGAGTAAGTGTGAAAAGAGGCCAATATTTTTACTGATATTCAGGTGCATGCAGTATTAGACAAATGCTTTGGAAAAGCTGATCATTTCAAAGTTTATTTCAAAATCTCAGTCGCGTCGATCAGCGCGAAACAAATGCCTCAATTCTGTGGCCCTCCAATTACGACATGATTTCATGAGCGGCGACTTCGTTTCGGTATAAAATAACTACACTTCTGGCACTAGTTAAATCTGTCGGTTTCAACGGGGTGATAGGGCCTCCGGGGGTTTACAAGCGCGCTCACTTTGGGACACTCGACTAAGCCATAGGCACCTCCTGAGCGCCTCGTATGGTGCTGGTCCTAGCATATTGTTGGATCAAAATAGCATGGCATTGGAAAGGGGGAGCGGGATCGCCGGGAGGTGGGTGGGCTAATGATTGAGCAGGTGTGGTGTGCAAATGCTAATGAAGTGGAACGGAGGTGAACACCTAAACAAAAAAAAAAGAATAAAGGGCAGTAAAAAGGTTACGGGGTGGAAGAGAGACGAGAGAGGATCCTGAGGAGATTATGGAGTGGGTGGACGCGCTAGGGGGCCCGGCGGTGCTAAGGTATTAGCAGAGGCGAGAGAGAGGGATCAGGGTGTAAAACGAGAGACACGGTCGAGATGAGAGAAAGTTCACAGAAAGAGAGAGGAAGAGAGAGAGGAGAGAGAGGGAAGAGAGGAAGCTCGAGGAGAGAGAGACAGAGAGATGAGAGGATGTGGGGGGGGGTGGGAATGAACGGGAGCGGGTGGGTGTAGCAAATTTTGTTCAGTAGAAAATAGGGCCTACATAAACAGTTTGAATGCGACAACTCCACGACTCTCGTCCCACATGAAAAATCGTCAGGGTGGACGTTTTTTTCTGTCATGGAATGTAGTCGACAATGATGCTAGAATCCTGGACACCAGACTGATCTTCCCTTTCTGCCGAAGACTGTACCGACTGCCGGAAGCCTCTGCATCTGCCCCGACGGACATCTCAACGTCAGTGGCAATGAAGGTAAGTAAGCTTACAATTTGGTGACAGTCTGTTGGATACAGTGAGCGATAGCTGGAGTTTACCTCACGGAATCATGTCTGTTGTGTCTTGTATGTGCATGGCCGTAGGAAAATCCCCTGAAAAATCGATGTTTTTTCTTTTTTTTTAACAAACCTGGACATCTAATTGTTGCATCACAAGTGCAAGAAGCCAACAGGGATCTAAGCTCCAGAGGACTGCTGTATTTCTGTCAAGGGCTGCTCCCTTCTGTTAGTCAACCGTGAGACGTTAGGCACAAGGTGCTCCCCGTGGTAGGCTGTTCCTTCACTGTCTCACCCACATCCAGCATCGCCATCCTGGCTTCAGGTTGTCCCATCCTGGACAGGCTATACACTCTACACCGCAGTTAGAGCTCCGTGTGAGAATCCTGTGTCAGATTAGGCATGAATGTCCACGTTTGGGTGACGGAAGTCGTGTTCCCGTCAATAGACAGCTTTCAAATGCCATTAAGCTCAAGGGTGTCAAGGGTACCGCCTCCACCCCCTCACCCCCTACGGGTTGATGGATTCTTGAATGCGGTTTAGGTTCAGTTGATCTCCCCTCCTGCCCTTCATGAAATCTTGATGTTGCCACGCTCTCTGATATTGATTGGGGCCACCTTCTGTGTCAGTTCCCACCTCAGTCAGGTTGTGGGTCAGTTCCCCCCTCAAGGTCACATTTGTGGTGCATTTCCCACCCCAGGTCCGTTGTGGGTCAGTTCCCACCTCAGTCAGGTTGGGTCAGTTCCTACCTCTGTCTGTTCGGCAAGAGTCGGCAATGTGGCTCAGGCTTTGCTTCAAGAGACCTCGGTCGGATTAGAAGAGGCTGCAAGGCAAGCAGTCCATTCCAGTGCTGATGGCCATTACTCGACCAAACTGTCGATGACCATATCTTCAGTTACAGAAGGCTTCCCTGTGAAGCTTAAAAGTCTTTCTATC
>JADBJO010027528.1:0-17500 GCA_016801955.1 Conus betulinus
ACGCACGCCGCACACACACACAAGACACCGCACTCACACCACACACACACACACACACCCACATGAAATCGCACACGCCAACAATCTTTCCAAATCTTTATGATACCCTTAACTGCGAGTACGCTCATTTTTTTTTATCTTCTTTATTCCCATTGGGGTAATTCAGGGTGTATTATGATCAATATGTTCTTTTCATTGGTAGATGTTCGATCTGTATATACCGAAGTGAACGGCTGCCTTTGTAGTAGCACAAAGTACGACTACATATCTTTTTTGTCCAGCTTTCAGCCTATAAGCAGGGTCCATGCTTTTGTTTTGCGCTTACATTTGCAGTCCTCACTGTTCGTTCTGAGCACACTGTACTCCTGCAGAATGGAGGCCAAATTTTCTCTGCGTTTCTGTTCTCGTTACTCCTATTTGTCTGGTAGGAAAAAAAAACAACAAGAAAAAACGTCTTTTTTGTGATTGGTTGGATATTTTCTGTGATTGAAATAGAACATGTTGTTACACCTTATGACAGTATGTAAATAAGCGAATTCATACATTTACACGCCTTGCAAGACAAAGGCAAGCAAACATCCGAGCCGCCACGAACAGGACACGTTCTTTGCTTCATATTTCTTTTCAGCTTTCATGCAAGAGACAGCCAAACTTGACAGGACACAGCACAGGGCACGCAAGTTTATCCCATGTAACCATAAATGATCACAGTCATCTCCAGTACAAACTTCAGAAAGGTGATATGATCAGTTTAAGGAACAACATTTTTCTTGTAAAGACTGATCGCCTTACAATTACTAGGTTACTGCCTGCAGGCTGGATATGGCTGCGTTGAAAAAAAAAATGGCATTTTATTGTGTCAAGACATCCCACGACCATACGGATTCTGTTTTTTACCCTTCCTTTTTTGGTGACGTTGCGGACCTATTAGCAATGAACAACCTCTTGATAGACAAACTATGAAGAGTTGACACAGCTGCGGGCAATAAAACTGCTCTTTTTTTTCTGAATTTTTTTTCCCTCGTTGTTTGTAGGCATCGGTTTTTTTGTTGCATAAAAACGTTGCGCTTAAAAGAATGGTCATCGGGTAACATGAAACTTATCCCATATCATTTTTTGACAACAGAAGCTCAACTTTTATCAATACAAGATTGCTTTTAAAAAGGAAACAATCCATAAGCTGCTCAATCACCCCATCTGTAGCGTTGTGTACAGACACAAACACACACACACACACACAACACACAGCACACACACACACCACACACACGACACACAACACGCCACCACACCTCCATCGACCACCACCACTCACCCTACACCTCACAGCTAGCTAAGAAGCTAGCTAGCCAGCTACAGCTAGCTGGCAGCTGATTGTATCTAGAGATATAATTAGAATAGTAATGGAGACTCAAAGTTACTTTGTTCAGGGTTGTTTTTGTTATAAATATGTTTTTATGGTTCATCAAGATTTGTTTTTACCATTTCCGTATACTCTTACGCCTCAGAGCATACCATTTTTAATTGAAAAGATAGATTTTTTTTTTCAAATGCTGTTTCTGATACATGCCCAAATCGTTGCAGTTTATTCATAGCTTTGCCTCTGGGACGTCACCATTACAGATCAGATGCAGACAAACATTACAAAACCCCAGAACCAGCGTTAAGCCAATGAATGTCAGTAGCATTTGCCCAGGTGTGGGACTATCTCATTAATCAGAACTACTCACACAACCTGTTCCTACAGGTTAATGTGTCAGACTGTGAGAACAATTTCCACAGTACACGGCGCGCCAGGGAGTGGTTGTATGGGGTGGTGTGGGGAGTCAACTTCCTTCTGTAAAATGTTTGTGCATGGCAAGCATATAGGCTTTCTTGTTCAATTAGAACGTTTAGAATATGAATGTGATCCAGTCAGTGTGGGAACACATGTGTAGGCTGCAGCTTGTGGGAACAGTGGGCGATGCACTGTTGAATGTAAACAACATTCCGTTCAAGAAATGGTTTTAGAGTTTATGGAGCAGTTTGTATCTGAGTCACAAGAACAATCCTATGATCAACATACATATCGAAACAATTGGCAGTTTCAATCTAATCGTAAGATACATCACACAGTGCACCAGGGTATTGTTGTCGTGCCATCATTTTCGTTCCACCATCGCGAAAAATATAGACCGTATGAATTAAAAGTGGCTCCTGATTGTGCTATGATAGTAGTGTTTCGACAGTCAAAGTCTATGTTTAATCGGGAATCGGGAATGACATGCCATAGACTGAGGTTTGTTTACGAACGAAAACATATAGCACCCAACATGGTTGCATATATCCGAACTGGATTCGAAACTAAAGCTTCATTTCTTTCTCGCTTCATATTCCAAATTCTGTATAGAAGTAGAGATGGTGACTGTGAATGTGATCATTTAAAGCGTAATTTTTTCTGTTATTTCTGAGAGTGATCAAATCCAAAAACAGCCAGGTGGCTGGTTCAACTGTTCTGTTGGCCAGAGCATTTCCAATCAGGACATTATCACTTTAAACACACACCTACAAGACTAGCCAGGCGTGTCGATCTGTTTTCAATGGTACTAAAGGTAAACAAGCAATCGTTTGGTGTTCTGTGTGAAATCAAGTCAAAGGAATCCATTCTATTCCTGCACGTGTTGTACTAAATGAGTTACTTTTAACTTCATTTATCTTAACAAACAGTCGACAGGTTTTACATATCAGCCCTGATAATCACATCACACACCAGTTTTTGTCGTCTGATTGCCCTCATAATTTTGGAAGAACAACGCATTTACAGTGTCGTGGGTTGAGGAAAATGGATCTGAAACACAATATCTCAGTGTTTCATCTTAGGGAGATCGCTGAGGTCATGTTTATATGTGATAACAATGGCAGGACAGTGCATCACACTCTGGTATGTGACTTTCAAGAGGACTGTCCAGATGCAAGTGACGAGTCATTCTGTGACCATCCCGCATGTTCTGGTTTTCTGTGTTTAAATGGTCAGTGCGTGTTAGACAGTCAACATTGTAATGAATATTCTGATTGTTTGGATCACTCTGACGAGAAGCGGTGTTTTCGTTTTATAGGCCCTCCTCAATTCTCGTTTAATGTGAAAGAAAAAAGCTTACATATTAACTTAGATGGCACCGGTTATTTCATTAAGCAAATCATTAAAGATGACGAGCCATGCCCAGCAACACACTATCGCTGCACAGCAGATTGGTTGTACTGTCTCCCTGTCTACACTCGCTGTAATGGATTGTCTGACTGTGTTTATGGAGAAGACGAACAAGACTGTGAGAGGGAGACCCGTCCTGGATTCTATCAGTGTCGAGATTCCACAGTGTGTCTGCATGGAGATCATCTGTGTGATGGCTGGGGGCAGTGTCCACAGCGGGATGATGAACTGATGTGTGACATGATGACCTGTCCTGAAGGCTGTATGTGTCAAGGTCATTCTTTCTGGTGCAGCACAACATTTCTGCCTGACTTTTTCCCTGAACTTCGTTACTTAGATGCCACAGGCACAGGAATGTCATTAACAGATTTTGAGATAAATGTATACTTGGCGGTTTTTGGTTCTGTCTGACTGCTCCCTATTTAATGTATCACGCATAAGCTTACCAATTTGCAATACATTGACCTTTCCAATAACCACTTGAAGACCTTCTTGTAGATCATGTTCTTGAGATTCCACATCTAAAGACCCTCTTCTTAGCACACAATCCACTTAAGCATATCACAAATAAACGGGGGAAGCACATAAATTATGCGCTGAGACGAGCTAGTTTATCTAAAACGCATGCCAACATTATCAACACACTGTTGTCTGTATACTTTTATCATGCAGAATCGTTGAACATCTCTCGGTCTTCCATGAGAAGTATCACGTGTACGGGGGCTTAAGAAATATTCCACGACTGACCAAAGTAGATTTAAGATGGAATCCAATTGAAAGCTTTCCATTGGATTTATTGTCAAAGGCAGAGCACTTAAAAACCATCTTTTCCTCAGACTATAGGTTTTGCTGTGAGAATCTATTTCCTCCACACTCAAGCAACCTGAAATGTGTAACACCTCATACCATCATCCAGGCCTGCAGAACCCTGCTGCCATCAGAGTTGTATATAAACCTTCTTCTGGTTAACTGGCATGACCGCCATCATAGGAAATTCAGTGTGTTTCTTAGCTTTATTCTCAGTAATCAAACTGTATGAGAGGAATTTTATAGCAGCTGTGGGGCATTTGCAGTTCGCTAATATCTGTATGGGATGTCATGTCGGGAATTACGATTGTAGCAGATGGTATATTGCAGGGACGATATATCCAATCAGAAAAATATTGGGTCAATAGCATTATCTGTAAAGTGAGTGGCTTTCTATGGTTTGTATCTATTGAAATGTCCACTTTCATTATCATGTTGATCTGTGTGAACCATTTCATTCTTCTTTACTATCCTGGTGAATCACGAAGACTGAGTAAAGCGTTCACAGTTGTAACTCTTTATGCAGCATGGGTTGTGGGAATCGTGCTATCAGGGATACCGTTTCTCCCTGGTTTGTCACAATGGGGTCTGCAGGGTCAATCAGGTCTCTGTCGTTTGGCTCTATTCACTCGCTATAATGATTTCCACACGTTCAAGTGGTTTACTGTTGTTGTAATCATGAATTGCACGTTCTCCGTCATAATTGTGAGTTTCCTTGTCGCCACCCACAGACGAATTCCAAAGTATAGAATCCAGCTCAATGTCTCTATAAGGCCACTATATCATTCTGCCCACTTGATGACAAAGATAGCTGATGCAAACTGTGTGGTTCCTGGTTGGCATTAGGTCTCATTATGGTCATGACCTCATCTGGCATCAGTGTTTTAGACACAACCCATGAGGCGATGATTGTGTTCGTGATTCCACTGAGCTCTGCTCTGTACCCTTTTCTGTATGCGTGGTCTGTGGCTGCAGAACAAAGGGACAAGCGAAAGAAAAAAAAATACTACTAAAACTGCTAAAATCACGGGTAAAATTCAGCCATATAAAAGAAGTACAATAAATGACATGTAGGCACCATCGTTGAGTACAAAAAGAACCAGAATCAGGACTATTCTTCTTTGATGATTGTGGATGAAGAAAAGCAGACAACGTTATTCCAAGGCTTATTGTGCTTCGTATACTTAGATACAAGGCACAGAGAAAACCAAGGAGGAAGATTTGTCAATGATGTTCATCAAGTAGCAATCACATGCACACAAACTATTATCTATACGTGTAAGTTCTCTCTCATTCTCTCTCTCTCTCTCTCTCTCTCTCTCTCTCTCTCTCTCTCTCTCTCTCTCTCTCTCTTGGGGGTCATGACCTGAACCTGAAAAGTTTGAGTGGCATGTTATGCATCCCACTAATTCTTCCTACCTGCCAGAGAAAGAAGCCACTCTACGTCGCCACTCTCAACCAGTTGCTTCATTCTGAGCCACGCCATCCACTCTGCTCGCTTCTGGAGCGAAATGCCAACTCTTTGTTTACCAGTCTACATTTCACTTGTGATGAAGAGGGCCAAGGAGTAGAAAGCCGCATAAGCCACCATGTCTATATTTTGGAGCAGACTGGACAGTGTCACCTTGGCCTGCTCCTCACCTGGTTGTCTGGGGCAGTTTGCTGATGAGGTGTGGTCACTTTGTGAGCAGAAGCCTGGACCCAAGGACAACCTGAGGCAGGCAAAACTGGGCAGCAGTGGATGGACTAGACTGGACAGGGCCACAACATCCCAGGACAGCGGGCAGTCTACTCATCCGCCCTCCCAGTAGCCTGCTCCTTCTGATGTCATGGAGATGTTTCTGTTCATGGAAGTCCAGAATGCCACAATTGACAGTAAGCTCGACGAGGTGGAATGGTAGGTGAAATGACTAAGAGAGCAATCACCTGAATTGCAAAATAATGTGATGGACTTAAACGATAAAGTGGATAATCTGAAAACAAAATCAAAGTTTGTTACAGAAAAAAAAACTTGGTTCTGCCCTGCCGAGTTGAGCAGTTGGAAAGAAAGACTGGTGATTTTGAAGGCTGATTAAACTGAAAGAATGTATTTTTTTTCGAAAACATTGTTGTGCAGATCTTTTCACAGCCCCAACTTTTGCTTTGGGGTGGGGTGGGGGGTGGGGGGGTGACCTTGTTTGGCTTTTGATTTGAAGTGACAGCACACTTTGCAGTGACTGAAAAAGACAGCTGTGGATCGAAAGTTGTCGAGATTTCTGATATGTTCTGAATATTAAGTGCAGCATAATCGATCATAGTGGGTTGGTGGCGTATTTTACACCCATGAGTACTCTGTAACATTTCATACAAATGGCTGTAGACTGCTTGTCCTCTTAATCATTCAAAATGTCTAAATTGTAGCAAAGGGATAACTCAGTGGCATACTTTTTCACTCAATCTCGCACAATTAAAGAGCTTATCTAATTCTGTCTTAAAACACGCTCTCCACAATCTCGACACACCGAATTAATTCATTCACAGTGTGCGGTGAACAAGCGTTCTCTATGCAATGACGCCATTGATGAATCAACTGAGGAATCACTTACCTGAAACCATGTACACAAAATCACACTTCAACAGTTCTCACCACTATATAAAACACACATAACTAAACTATGAGTTCACATCACCCTCAGGAACCTAAAACGAAACGATTTTTTTTTTTTTTTTACACTTTTGATACATTCAGAGGTAGGTAAAACACACACATTTGGCCAAGGACTGTTTGTTCTATTCAACTGGAACACTACGTTTACAAAACCTTTTTGTGTGAAAAATGCTACACACTGCCTAGCTGCTCACGCCATCTGGCTAAGATTATCACAAAATTAAGGCTAAAAACATGGAAGACCAAATTTTCTCCTGAAGTTGTGTGTGTCTGTGGAACATTCATCTCTGTGCATCGCCTTCTATTAGATTGTCCAGTTTTAACTAAAATGTATAAGGCGAAAAGTATCAATCTTGACAAATATGAAAATGAGAGTCAAGTTCTGTCTGACTCATGCATAATTGAGTTTGCCATCACTTTAGCCAGTTCTGATGTAGCTAGACTATTATGAGGGTCCTTAACTGATATGCTGTTTTCCTTTTCATAAGTGTATGCAGATGTATGTGTTGAAATGACTTAAGTGATTTTTTTTTTTTTTTTTGTCTAATATCATCCGCCGGATGGAAAGACGTAAACTTAAACCACCACCACCACTGTTTGTTCTAATACTTCTAAAAGAAGACGTGGCCAGGTTGGGATGGCAGAATTCGGTCACGGTCAGTGCAGATGTGGCTGCTTTGCCCTTTTATTGAGTGTCTGGCACAGGACAGAAAAAAGGCATGTGTGTAGTTTCGCTTGTAGGTGTGCAGCAAGATAATATTTGTGAACTGTTACATGTGAAAGGACAATTTATCCCGTAGACCTATCACTGTTGTGCAGCAAGATAGCCTTAACTAACTGTTACGTACGTAAGGACACCTACTCCCGTGAACCTGATGCCGCTCGTGCTAGACGTCATCATCTATGAACTGTTCCGTGCGTAAGGTCACATCGTCGTTGCAGTTCGACTATCAACTGTTCACCAGGAGACGGCGAAGTTTGAATATGACTGCACCAACTTCGCCACTGACAGTCAATAAGCCTTTGCTTGAAACAATGTGTAGATGTAGGAACACTTCTAATACTCTGACTTGCCCAAACAAAAACCAAGTCATATATTAGTTCAGCGTAAGCAAACATTTGCTGCCCAGATTTTGTTACCACTTGCATCCAGGTCATACAACATACCTCACGCTTTACATGGAATCCAGTCACTGTCCATCCAGATCATCTTGAGCTAGCAGCGAAAATACTTAACAAGAGAAATTATATAAATTGACTATCGATTTGTTTCACCATAAATAGGGTCATTTGAATCTGCCTGCTTACTACTCAAACTTTACTGAAATAAAAAAGTAGACGGATTCACAATAGGCTGTGGCATTGTCTAGATCCTGTAATTCAGAGCTATACTGCACAATAAATGGTTGTGTGTCAGGACGACAGAGTTTCATGAATAAATAAAAGGGTTGTCATTGAGCACGTATAACCTTTCTAAAATAGAAATTAAAACATGTTAGTACTACTTCCACTCTCTTTGCATGCAGCAGTAAAGCTGAAAGTGTAGACAAAAAATATGCCTAGGAATTTAAACACATTAACTGCATACACTAGATCACCATTATATAACCATTTTTTTCTCACTCTGAAACAGCCTTCCTTCTGAAATACTATGATATCATTTGCAACCATGTTAACGTTTATGCTGCAGAGACATAACGGAATGCAGAGCTGATTCAATTGTGTCTGCAGACCATTAACTGTTTCTGCCATCAAAACGACCTCATCAGCCAACGATGGAATACACAATTCAAATGCACCAGGTGAAAATCTGGTACCATGTCTTCCATTGCTAATACCTTCTACCACTTCTTCGTTATTGAGAAGAGAGAATGGAACAGGGCTGCACGCATCTCCTTGTCTTAGCCCTGATGTGCAGGAAATGTAATCAGTTAACACAAAAACACATGAAACTCTAGCCTTGCATCATTGCACATACTTTTAATGTATTTGAACAATTTACCTTCAATGCCATTTTTCAAGACAATTAGCCTGTGAAGGTTTCAAATTATCGTGTCAAACGTTTTCTCGAAATTAATAAATGCAATATGAAATTTACGATTGTAACAAAACTGTTTTTGTATGAGAGGTAGAAAGGAAAACATGGTCGACTGTTGAGCATCCTTTCTTAAATCCAGCTTGACAATCAATTGTAATATTGTCTGTTTCCACCCATTCTTGCAGTCTATCATTTATCACTATACCAAACAATATGATTTAGTGCAAACATCACGCAGGGAAATTCCTGTACATTTTCATAGATTATTGGCCCTTTTTAAAAATAAGTTGAATAATATATTTATTCCAGTAATCAGGGAATACACCATTTTGAAATAGCTTATTAAACAGTATCAGATAAAAAGTATACCTGATAATTTGAATTTGATGAACCTCGGTGATAAGCCATTGGGGACCAGCTGTCTTTACAGTTTTTTATTTACATAAAAACCAGCATTTTTTTTTAAGACTAGACAATCCTTGTAACAATCTATTTCAACTTCAGCTGAGTCCTTATTTACTGTCGTGTCAACTTCTATCTCCAGCAAAGCTTCAACGTTTTGAAACCAAGTGTCAATAGATATGCTATTTCTTGTCTGCTACTCTTTGAAAGACGTCATATGAACAATGTCCCAAAGTTCGTGTTCGTTTTTCACTGTCGTTACAAGTTTATCTAACAAAGCTTTGTTGATACTTTTCCTCTTCCTCTTTAGTAAAGTTTGACATTTACGTCTTGCAATTCGAGGGTTAAGTGCCAGAACCGGTATCTCATAAACATATATAAAAGAGAGATACTGGATTCAGGCAGTTAACCCTCAATTACTATTTTTTCTTTTCAAATCTTACTGAATGACAAAATGTCTGCAACAATCGTGTAGTGATTATTCCAGTACATTTACATTCTAAATCAAACCACTTACAAGAACTTGCATTGCTGCTAAATGATATAGTTGTTTCAATGAACTCCACACTTTGCCTTTACAGTCATTAAGATCTTTAAGAGTACCATACATGGGACATCAATTTCATCAATTGCAAGATAATTTTTGGAGTAAGTTTCTTCACTGTACAAAGTATAGTGTATATACATCAGCGCACTTCTCATCCAACAAAGGTTTGTATGTAACAAAATCTTCTTTTTGCCTGTAGATATCAGATGAACTTTTTTTGAAAACAAACAAACAAACAAACAAAAACATGCTGTCACTGGCAAATGGACAAAAATCAAAGAAAACCATAAAGTTCACGTGAGAAAACAAAATAATGCGTGACACTACCTCCACAATCAGATATAAATGTAAGAAAACATAACAGTCGCTTTTTACAGTCAGCATTCAAAATGCTAAAAATTAAGGCAGTATACATATTCAATCATAATTTCCCATAGTTTGTTCAGAGTAAGATTATTGGAAACCTTGCTTGTCGGTTCACAGCAGCAGACAAATGATTGAATAATAAATCAAGGGTATTTTTTGACAGAATAATGTTGAGAAATATCACAGTTCTGCGGTTCAAATCATATGTAAAATAACATATACGTCATTCTGCAAGGAAAATCAATTAAACATTCTTCAAGCATACTAATTCTATTGTGAACACCCAATGAATGTGCAAAGGAGATTCTTCTGCAGGTACATAGGTACAAACATGCAGAACATTTTTACTTAACAGTAGTTCTTTGTTGACTCAAAAGATACAACACTTAGCCTTTCCTGTACGTCGCCTAAACCGTTGCGTGCTGTACATCGTGGGTGGGCCGGAACCCATGCTTTCAATGAAGGAGCAACACGCTGCCGTACGTCGTGGGTTTGCTGTAGCCCATGGTTTCAATGAAGGAGCAGCACGTGATGTACGTCGTGGGTACACAGTAACCCATGTTTTCTATGAAGGCGCACTGCCTTCCCGTATGCTGTCGGTGTGCAATAACCTGTGGTGTGTACACTAAAAAACCCAAAAGCTGCGCTATTTCATGGACCTTACCGTATTGCCATAGGTGTAAAGTAACCTTGCTGAGGAAGCGTTCCATCAGTTGTGGATGTACAGTAAATCGTGTGTTCTAAGAAGGAACAAAGACTTCCCTGACATAATGAGAGGGCAATCATAGGCGCGTGCATGGTGAGCGAGCGCTCGTGCGCGGGCGCACACACACACACAAACACGCACCCAACTGTTGGTGAACGAAATACAACTTGTATCCAGCATGCATGTGCATGACATCACACGTTTTCAAGCGTTTGTCACACCACTTGGGATTTTCACGATGCGGTGTGATTTTTCTAAGTGTCGGTATTGATCGAGTCATTCCTTTAATCCATCCGAGTATCAGATGGATGTATGTATTGACAGAAAAGATTTCAGACCACCGATCTTCTGTGAACAATACAAACTATCTTTGAGGACGCTCAGAAGATTTGAAAATAGAAAGAAAAGGAAAGAAAGAAAAAAAAAGTCTTCAACATTCGGTCATAGACCGTCTTCAGGACTTGTGACATAAAATTACTGTCAAATTTGAAGCCAGTGCTTACGCCCAGCTTATCAATAATGACATCACTTAAATTGTCCTCAGATTATCCACTAGACTTATTTTAGTCCCTATTTCTTCCATGCAAAATAAGATTAGTTCGTTTAATCAGCTTTCAAGGTCACCAGTCTTTCTTTCCAACTGCTCAACTCGAGAGAGTAGAACTAGGCCCTGTTGATAATGGCAATAAAATATCAAAGTGTCCAAGTGTCAACTCTCTCTCTCTCTCTCTCTCTCTCTCTCTCTCTCTCTCTCTCTCTCTCTCTCTCTCTCTCTCTCTCTCGCTCGCTCGCTCAGGGGTCATGACCTGTTACTGAAAAGTTCTAGTGGCATGTTGCTCCAGAAGCGAGCAGAGTGGATGGCATGGCTGAGAATGAAGCAACTGGTTGAGAGTGGTGACTTAGAGTGGCTTCTTTCTTCGTCAGGTTGGAAGAATTAGTGGGACGCATAACATGCCACTTGAACTTTTCAGTAACACGTCATGACCCCCAAGAGAGAGAGAGAGAGAGAGAGAGAGAGAGAGAGAGAGAGTTGACACTTGGACACTTTGATATTTTATTGCGATTATCAACAGGGCCTATGACAAGGGGAGTAACAGGGTAATGACGCATCCCACTTCCTTATGTTCATTACAAGCAACTTTGCACAGTTATTCCCAATGATCAATCACTTCAAAACAAACAAAACATGAAGGAAAAAAAGTACAAGCGAATCTTCGGATATTATCTCATATACGAGTACCCGTTTAAGATTACAGCGGCAGCAGCAACAACAAGAAGAAGAACAACAGCGACGACCACAAAAAAAACCACAACAGCGACAAAAAACAACAACAACAACAACAACAGAAAAAACAACAACAACCACACACACACACACACACACACACACACACGCACACACGCACACACACACACACACACACACACACACGTGCACGTGCGCACGCACGCACACACGCACGCACGCACTTGTACAAACGAGGAAACTGTAATATTACAGATTGACCATTCACTCATCTAAGCAATGACCATATTACTGAACACCTCCACATGCTTTTAGGGGTATTTTTTGAGCATCGACAACATTTTTAAAGCAATATTATAAATGCTTTCGCCTGATTTTCATTGCTTCTGTATTGAATTTAGCAACTGGCTTGAGTATACAGTCGTCATCAGACGATAACAAAAAAGTAACATCCTGCCTTTCACAAACATCCAAAGTGAAAAAAAGAACATTTTGCACGCACATCACTGTATGCAGTGCATTCAAACAAGTGCTCGTCATTTTCAATAGCGTATCCACAAGAAGGGCATGGTGATTCTGTGGATGTTCTACACTCGAACCATCTTTTGCTTGCATGAGAGAGAGAGAGAGAGAGAGAGAGAGAGAGAGAGAGAGAGAGAGAGAGAGAGAGAGAGAGAGAGAGAGAGAGTTATACATATACATAATAGTTTGCTCTCTATCAACTACTTATGTGTGTATGTGAGTGCTACTTGATGAACAGCATAGACAAATCTTCCTCTTTGGTTCTCAGTGCTTTTTACCTAAGTATACAAAGTACAATAAGCCTTGGAATGACGTTGTGTGCTTTTCTTCATCCACAATCATCACAGAAGAATAATCCTGATTCTGTTTCTTTGTGTACTCAACGATGGTGCCTACATGTCATTTATTGTACTTTTTTGTATGGCTGATTTTTTACCCGTGCTTTCAGCAGTTTTAGTAATTTCTCTTCTTTTGCTTGTCCCTTTGTTCTGCAACCACAGTCCATGCATACAGAAAAGGGTACAGAGCAGAGCTCAGCGGAATCACGAACACAATCATCGCCTCATGGGTTGTGTCTAAAACACTGACGCCAGATGAAGTCATGATCATAATCAGACCCAATGTCAACCACGACCGGAGTTTGCATTAGCAATCTTTGTCATCAACTGGGCGGAATGATATAGTGACTTTACAGAGACATTGAGCTGAATTCTATACTTTGGAATCGTCTGTGGATGACGACAAGAAAACTCGCTATTATCACGGAGAAGGTGCAATTCATGATCACAACAACAGTAAAACCACTTGAACGTCTGGTAATCATTATAGCGAGTGAATAGAGCCAAACGACAGAGACCTGATTGACCCTGAAGACCCCACTGTGACAAACCAGGGAGAAACGGTATCCCTGATAGCACGATTCCCACAACCCCATGCTGCATAAAGAGTTACAACTGTGAACGCTTTACTCAGTCTTCGTGATTCACCAGGATAGTAAAGAAGAATGAAATGGTTCACACAGATCAACATGATAATGAAAGCGGACATTTCAATAGATACAAACCATAGAAAGCCACTCACTTTACAGATAATGCTATTGACCCAATTTTTTTTTTCTGATTGGATATATCGTCCCTGCAATATACCATCTGCTACAATGGTAATTCCGACATGACATCCCATACAGATATTAGCAAACTGCAAGTGCCCAGCAGCTGCTGCGACATTCTTCTCATACGCTTTGGTTACTGCAAATAAAGCTAAGAAACACACTGAATTACCTACGATGGCGGCCTTGGCAGTCAACCAGAAGAAGGTTTTATACAACTCCGAATGTAGCAGGGTTCTACAGGACCAGAGGATGGTGTGAGGCGCTACACATTTCAGGTCGGTTGAATGTGGAGGAAATAAATTCTCACAGCAAATCCTGTAGTCTGAGGAAAGGATGATTTTTAAGTGTTCAACCTTAGACAAGAAATCCAACGGAAAGCTTTTCAATTGGATTCCATCTTAAATCTACTTTGGTCAGTCGTGGAACAGTTCTTAAGCCCGTACACTTGATACTTCTCATGGAAGACCGAGAGATGTTCAAACGATTCTGCATGATAAAAGTATACAGACAATAAGGTGTTGATAATGTTGGCATGCGTTTTAGATAAACTAACTCGTCTCAGCGCATAATTTACGTGCTTCCCCCCCGTTTTATTTGTGATATGACTAAGTGGATTGTTTGCTAAGAAGAGGGTCTTTAGATGTGGAATCTGAAGAACATGATCTACAATAAGAGCCTCCAAGTGGTTATTGGAAAGGTCAATGTATTGCAAATTGGTAAGCTTTATACGTGATATGTTAAATAGGGAGCAGTCAGACAGAATCAGCAATGTTAGATACACATTTATACTAAAATCTGTTAAAGACATTCCTGTACCTGTGGCATCTAAGTAACGAAGTTCAGGGAAAATGTCAGGTAAAAATGTTTTGCTGCACCAGAAAGAATGACCTTGACACAGACAGCCTTCAGGACAGGTCATCATGTCACACATCAGTTCATCATCCCGCTGTGGACACTGCCCCCAGCCATCACACAGATGATCTCCATGCACACACACTGTGGAATCTCGACACTGATAGAATCCAGGGCAGGTCTCCCTCTCACAGTCTTGTTCGTCTTCTCCATAAACACAGTCAGACAATCCATTACAGCGAGTGTAGACAGGGAGAACAGTACAACCAATCTGCTGTGCAGCGATAGTGTGTCGCTGGACATGGCTCGTCATCTTTAATGATTTGCTTAATGAAATAGCCAGTGCCATCTAAGTTAATAATTAAGCCTTTTTGTTTCGTTTTAAAAGAGGATAGAGGAGCGTCGAAAACAGAGCAAGGCTTCTCGTCAGAGTGATCCAAACAATCAGAATATTCATTGCAACGTTGACTGTCTAACACGCACTGACCATTTAAACACAGAAAACCAGAACATGCGGGATGGTCACAGAATGACTCATCATCACTTACATCCGGACAATCCTCCTGAAAGTCACATACCAGAGTGTAATGTACTCTCCTGTCATTCGTGTCACATGTAAACATGACATCAGCGATCTCCCTCACATGAAATGCAGAAGCATTGTGTTTAATATTCAATCTCATCACCCTGCGACATGGTAAGTCTGTTGTTCTTCCAAAATTATGAGTGCAGTCAGACCACAAGAACTGATGTGTGACGACACTGTCAGGAATGATATATAAAACCTGTCGAGTGTTTGTTAATATAAACGAAGTTGAAAGTAACTCATTTAGTACAACTAGAGGAGGAAATGTACTTAATTCCTTTGATTTGATTTCACACAGAACACCTTCAGAACGCAGTTTTGTGCGTAGGCTCATTGAGACAAGAGCAAAGTGCCCGAATGGTCTTGAGGGTTTCCGTTTATAATCAAAAGAATCTAAATGGAAATGCTCCATGTTGTAAGTCACAGTGTTGTCTGACCACAATCTCATTTTACTGTATGTAAAAGGTTGCAAATGCCATCCTATTGTCAAACCAATAGTAACAATAAAATCTGAATACTTGATAAAGATATGTAAAGAATCTTTCTTTTCTTTCATGTTTTTTACAGAAGCGAGTTTTCCGCCTCGTGTCTGACACACACGTTGTGCATGACGCATGGCTGCACCAGAATCGGCCCCTATGCACTCATAGCATTTGTTACGTGAAGCCACCAAGCCCTGACAGCCCGGACTGCTGAATGGACAGTGTTCTGTTTCATCCCGTCCATCTTCACACTCTGCCTTCAGATTACAGTGCAGGATGTCCTTGAATTTAGTGTAATGGCCAACAGAACAGTTGAACAAGCCACCTGGCTGTTTTTGGATTTTGTCAATCTCAGAAATGACAGAAAAGTATGCTTTGAAATAATTACATTTACAATCAGTTCTGTACACGAATTGAAATATGAAGCGAGAATAAATGAAGCTTTAGTTTCAAGTCCAGTCCAGATACGTGCAACACGCTGAGTTGTATTTGTTTCTGTGTATACAATCTGCAGTCCTTGACATCCCGATCCCTTAAACATATGCAATGACTGTTGAACACCTATTATTAAAGAACAACTAGTTTTTCTACTGTAAGTTCATACTGCCTATATTTGGGGTGTTGTTCAGACGATGGTTGGACAACATAACCTGTGTATCCGGTCATGTATCTTACGATTAGATTGAATATGTCGATGGTCTCGATATGAATATTGATCATAGGATTATTCTTGTGACACAAATACAAATTGTTTCTATTAAACTCAAAGGCCATTTCTTCAGGTGAATGTCGTTTACATTCAAGAGTGCATCGCAAACACATAATGAACTTGCAGCCCACATATGTTTCCCACAGTCTGGAATCACATTCGTATTCTAAACGTTTTACTTGGACAAGAAAGCCTTTATGCTTGCCCTGCACAAACATTCTACAGAAAGAGGTTGACTCCCCACACACCCCATACACCACTCCCTGGCGCGCCGTGTACGGTGGCAAATTGTTCTCACAGTCTGACACATTAACCTGTAGGAACATGTTGTGTGAGTAGTTCTGATTGATGAGATAGTCCACACCTGGGCAAATGCTACCGACATTCATTGGCTTAACGCTGGTTCTGGGGGTTGTGATTTTGTCTGCATCTGATCTGTAATGGTGACGTCCCAGAGGCAAAGCTATGAATAAAGCAACTGGACATGTATCAGAAACAGAAATTGAAAAAAAAAAAAAAAAACATGGAAATAGGTTTCTATTTTTCATTGAAATGTTATGCTCTAAGGGAGTATACGATATGGTAAAAAAAATTCTTAAGGAACTTAAACATCATTTATCTAAAACACATAAACCAACAAAGAAACATTTGAATGCATATTGCTATTCTATGTATATCTCGAGGTAGCTAGCTGGCTAGCTAGCTTGTTAGCTAGCTGTGAGGTGCGAGGTGGTGGTGGTGGTGGTGGTGGTGGTGGTGGTGGTGTGTGGTGTGTGTGTGTGTGTGTGTGTGTGTGTGTGTGTGTGTGTGTGTGTGTGTGTGTGTGTGTGTGTGTGTGTGTGTGTGTGTGTGTGTGTGTTAACAACGTGACAGATGGGGTGATTGAACAGCTTATGATCGTTTTCCTGTTAAGAGCAATCTTTATCGAGAAAGTTGAGCATCTGTCAAAAAACATGGATAAGAACACGTTATCCAATGATATTCTCTTAAGCAGAAGTTTGATGCAACAATACTGATGCCTACAAAGAATGAGAAAAAAAAAAAGTACAGCGAGACCAACAGAGCAGTTTATATTGCCCTCAGCTCAGCAATTCTTCATAGTTTGGTCTATCAAGAATGTGTCAGTCGAATAGTCTCTACGTCATTAAAAGAGAAAAAAAAATCCGTAAGGCTGCTGGATGTCTCAAATACATAAAATGCTGTTTCGTTTCTGACATGTGATGTAGCCTCGCATGGCGACATGTGACGTTCCGTCGCGTAAGCCTTTTCCTAGGTAGGGAAAAGAAAAGGTA
>JADBJO010027529.1:0-21220 GCA_016801955.1 Conus betulinus
GGCCAGGAGACTTTGTCACATTATTTTGTGCAGCACTGTGTGGTGCTGACTTGGAAAGAGAAACAAATACTCATTTTGAGTCCGAGAACAGATGTGAAAAGTGTTTAATTAGAAATATGTCTATAATTTTTTTTATGAAACAAAGTCGAAAGAATCTATATGTAAACAGAATAAAAGTTTAGTTGTTAATTAAAAGGGGTAACTTTTTTGTTGTGTCTGACTGGTAGTTGTTGACGTTGCGTGAGCGAGAAACTGACACACTGATGACCAAAAGAGAGAGAATAAAACCATGCAAACTGCCTAATGTCAACACCAGAGGGCCATTTTCACACAATATTGACATCAGGCAGTTTGTCTGCTTGTTAATGTCAACACTTATGTGAATCATCAACACTAAACAAATACAGTTTGACTAATATGGACACAATATTGCTTTGTCAAGATGACTTGTTTTTTTCCTCTCCGAATATTGATAAATCTTGAGTGACTTTGTGTGTCATGTTGAGAAAGCCCCCATCTGCAAATATACTGTGTTCTCTTGATGTCTGTGCGCCGATCCATTTGAAAGGAGCAGTGTTTCTTCATTCTGCCCTAGGTGTGTTAATTAAAACCAGTCTCCATACTGATGCTAGACAGATTTTGGTACGATGTGAAATAGAACAATGCAACAGTCTAGGCGAAACGTTTTTTAACATTAATTAAAACTTTCGTGCATCATGTGACATTGATATGTGTGAAATGTGTGTAACACATTATCATATAGGCCTATTTCATCAAAACTGCTTTTATCAGTTAAAAAAAAAAACAAAACAATTGATTGATAGCAACAGACACTCAAATTGTTTGCTGTAGATGCGTAATAGATTATCATTCTCACCTTTACGAACACTGTAGAAGCTCTCAAATGCACGGCAAATGAATCTCTTGTTATTTTGCTGCCCACATGATAAACACATTGCAGCATCTTCCATGAAAAATGCAGTGTGTTACATTTTTTTGGGAGGTATGATTCTCGAATAATATAGCAATTGTTATTTCTGAGGTGGATTACATTTTTTTAAATGTAAACAATACTATTTTTTGGTGATTAACACATCAGAAATGAAAACTTTGTTATGTTTTTCGTTGAAACTGCATTGTTCCACTTCACATTATATCAAGATCTAGCAAGGCATTTGTGAATCTCTTGTCACAGATACAAGTCATTCTCTCTCCTCTCTCTCTCTCTCTCTCTCTCTCTCTCTCCTCTCTCTCTCTGCCTGCCTCTGTCTGTCTGTCTGTCTGTCCTGTCTCTGTCCTGTCTCTCCTCTCTTGTCCTGTCTCTCTGCTCTCTGCCTGCTCTGATCCGTCTGCCTCTGTCTCTCTCTCTCTCTCTCTCTCTCTCTCTCTCTCTCTCTCTCACGAAAAAACCCAAACACCAAAGCAAAATGGCAAAGCAATCTAAGAAGGCAATTTTCGGTCTGAACAAGTGGATTACAACCAGGTTACCAGATATCATTAAAAACCTAAAGAGTCACCCAGCAGACAAGGTCAAAGCCACCATACCACAGTCCACCCTACAGAACTGAAGATCGAGAGAAGTGGCTGCATACCGAGACTTGTATCAAGATAAAAGATGGTGACCTTTGGAAAATGGGGTTCTTATATTGAGACTTTCCATTGGCAGAATCAACAGCACGGACGTGAGACCATAGACATTTAATCTCTCTCAGTTCTCTGTTCTTCTTCTTCTTTTTTTTTTTTTTTAAATTTTTTTACTGTGGGTGAATGAAGTATGCAAGTGTATGAAGTGTATTATTCCATTAACGATAGAATATGACATCCCCTCCCTACCCCCCCCCCCCACCGCCCTCATCCCCCATCCCTCTTCCACCTTGACAATTTAAATGAGAAGTGATAAGATCTACAGATATAGGGGCCAATTGAACTCTTTAACAAACACTTACAAACTGAATCAAGAACAGAGCAATGTGTTTAAAATATATGGTAAAGGCAATGAAGTCGATCCATCAGTGTAACCATCAATACCCGAATGTCTTAGGAGCTCTCTTGTTCTTGGGCATTGAATCAGCAAAATGACTGACATTTAAGGATTTCCCACACATACATTTAACATTATGACAATGTTTTGTTTTCAATGCGTTCAAACGGAATCTATGGATTAAGCTTTCATCTCCCTAGACGAGGAGGAGAGACTTGTTTGAACGTTTTCCCATTGTACCCATCACTAACTTTTATACAATTGTGATAATATTGAATGTCTGAGTTCATCAATGAGGTTTTAACTTTTTGTCTTGACGTTGAATTTATAATTGAAAAACATTCATTCAGATCTAAGGGAACTTTGAGTGGTATTGCGTAATTGACATTTTGAGCTGCTTTTCGTGCAAGTTGATCTACACGCTCGTTGGGTACTATACCACAATGAGAGGGGATCCAAACAAAAGTGACTGTAATGCCTTGCATGGATGAAAGGTGAATAATGCGATGAATTTCAAATATCATATCAAGTCGGATTGAACGATTTAAGTAAAGCAAGTAATTCTGCACTGAATATCGACAACTGTTTACCAAGATAGAAGAGCTTTTGTACTTTGAGGCTAGGGATTATGAAGGAAGGCTCTCCGTGTTATCATTTTCTAGCACTGAGCATCTGTAAAAATTTTCAAATGATGATTGTACTTAGTTTCTAAATGAGTGTAAACAGATGTTCTTAAGATATGTGGACAATCCTTTTTTGAAACATCTGTATAATCAATATCAAAGGAGGCTTTACAGTGTTCCCATTTTGGAATAGGTGAATACGTGGGCTTTTGGGCTATGTTATTTTTATCTATTTTGGTATCCTTTAGAAGATCAGAGGAAAATGAGTAAATAGACCTTGCTGACTGTATGTTTTTTTGCACGTTTTCCAAAATCCTTCTCTGATTTTAAACAAACGTAATTCTTCTGAGCAAAAATTGTTTTTGTGAGAAGCTCTTTAAGACAAAAATTTTGAAGTAGAAGCTTTCCGAAGTTCTGAAAGGGGCAAGATCCCTGCTTCATTATAGGTCCCTAAGTTTAGATGTATGTGTGGGAACCCCAAGGCAATTTTATACGCTTTGCAGTCAGTGCTCTGAAGTTTATTTAAAAGGTATTGAGGTGCATTAAAAATACTTCTTGTGTACTTGTGGGTGTGTGTGTGTGTGGTGGTGTGTGTGTGCGTGCGTGCGTGCGTGCGTGCGTGCGCGCGCGCGCGCGCGCAGTATGTTTTTTTTTCCTCAAATTTGTCAGAACCCTCCACCCATCTATCAAATTTACCAGATACTATTTCCAGGCTATTCAACTTTCAAGATATCTTCATCTCCCTCAAAGATGGACTACACGAACAAACTCTTCGTTTTCTGCAAACGCACTGACTCACATTCACACCTTGACTACGCATCTTACTACTAACTTATCACGGTAATTCTGTTTTTACTTTTCTGATTACTTCTTTATCGGGCAATGATCACAACATGGGGATCAGCAGTAGTCTGATTTAATTATTCAGATATGCACACACGCAATCAACATTTAGAATTTTATAAGAAAGCTCTCATCAAACTGCTTTCAAGATCTTTCAAGATCGTGGAAATACTGCAACAACAATGGTGAAAGAAGCTACCTTGACTAACCTCTATGTAATTTCCCACAAACTGACACTTTTTCTCTGTATAAGAAAACACACGATATAGTTTTGTTTATGCATTCTAACAGTTTTCGTTTATACATATCACTTTGAACATAACCATGGATAAGTAGTTACCAAGTATGTAGATAAAGATATTTTATCTAGTGAGTTGAAAATATTGTTATAGATGTTTTTTCAGACGAACTTAGATACTGATTTCACCAAGAAAATTATTGTCAATGACGAGACCAAGTAATTCATGAAAACCAGTCTCGTCTAATATTTCATTACAGACTCAGATTTTTTCAAAAATACCTTTGATATTTTTACTGTGTTTTTTAAAACTTGTTTTCACCACAAACATTTTTGATTTTTCTTGACAAAGTGCCAGTCAACAAGTTCCATTCAGCCCAGCAAGTTAACAATAAACAATCACTATCACTCTCTAGGCACTTAGAAAATTGACAATTGACTGTCAACATAACTCTGTAAAGCACAACTACGCCCGATTTGTACTTGTATTATGGAGAGTAGTGCAATCAGCCAAAAGTTCACAGATGGCGAAACGTGGAGGGGGGAACTGTCTATATAAATTGTAAATAATATTAATCCTGAGACTGAATCCTTGGGGAGACATAGGTATGATAGCTGATGATACCAAATTTTGAAAATTTGTCTTTTGTGTCTTCTGATAGGAAAAATTAAAGAAGGAGAACAATTCTGGTGATAAGTCATACAAAGTTTTGTTAAGTGAAAGTCATAAGCAATAGCACAAAAAAAAGGGAAAAAAAAAACGATTTTTTTTTTCCGGAAGATCATTATTGATATTTGAGTGCATCAGACAGGTAAGTAATGTGTGGCTGGAAAGCATTTTCTCTGAATCCTCTTTGAGTAGGATGGGATGTTCATTAAACGTGTTGAAAATGGTAAAACTAAAAATAAATCACTCCTATCTATTGGTTGGATTTAAACTAACCATGTCCAAATCATCGAACAAACTAACATCTGTGGAATAAACCGAGACATCCTTCATAATGGACTCAAAACGATCAGATCACTATACACATTAATTAGAGCTTTGGTATAAAACCCAACTATCAGTTGGTTGAGTCCTTTTAAATTAAAAGGATTACTGTCCGAGTATATGTTGATGAAAATCATGGATCTGTTCATACCTACGTGAATGATCTACAGATCTTACAAATCGTTTCTAATGTTAATGTACCATTTTTCCTTTTGAAATTCTACCCTGGAATTATTACTAATTTGTGTAAGACTAACGTTGATCACCGAGATTTAGAGAAACCAAAATATGGAAACGATGGTTTGAATTTAAGAAAGTTAAAGATATATCAGATACTGTTTTATGAGTTTGCATGAGGTAAGATATTCAGTTCTAAATCCTTTATTTAGTTTACCATTTATCCAAAAAATGTTGGCACTGGATCTAGTTTGCCATTATGCGTGTGTGTGTGTGTGTGTTGTGTGTGTGTGTGTGTGTGTGTGTGTGTGTGCGTGTGTGTGTGTGTGCGTTCGTGCTTGTGTGTGTGTGTGTGTGGTGTGCGTGCGTGCGTGTTTTGTGTGTGTGTGTGTATGAATATGTGTGTGTGTGTGTGTGTGTGTGTGTGTGTGTGTTGTGTGAGAGAGAGAGAGAGAGAGAGAGAGAGAGAGAGAGGAGAGAGAGAGAGAGAGAGAGAGAGAGAACGAAATGTTATTTTTTGAGGGGAAAGGAATAAGCACAAAGTTGCATGGCTCTTTTTTTCATTCGGTCCGCAACAAAGAAAAGATGTCTGCAAATATATGACAGAGAACATCGCACAGAATTACATAACCCATATGCGGCAAATAACATATATAACAGTTCACAAGGAATAATACAATATATATTCACAAGAATGGAGGTTGGGAGGCAGGGGAGGGAGGAAAGGATGAGAGAGCGATGAGAGAGAGAGAAGAGAGAGAGAGAGAGCGAGAGAGAGAGAGGTGAGTAGTAGGGGTGAGGTAGTGGGAAGGGGTGAGCAGTATGAAGTGGAGAGAAGATCAGAAGAGAGAGAGAGAAAGAGAGCGAGAGAGAGAAGATAGAGAGCGCCACCAGACGATATACCTTATCCACTCACTCTCCACTCGCGCGCCACACCGTTAGAATAAACAAAAGGTCGTACTAAAGCTGTCAACCAACGTACGTATTTTCAAACCTACCGGGAAAGGAGAAAATCAAATCATTTGAATGACACTTGTGTTTATTTATGACGTCAAAAACAAAAACACAAAAACAAAAAAAAGCCTAACCAAACAGGAAAAAGAGAACGTTTTTGATTTACAGTTCAAGGAAGAAGATTATGGTGTGTGTGTGTGTGTGTGTGTCTGTGTGTGTGTGCGTGTGTGCGTGCGTGTGTGGCGTGTGTGTGTGTGTGTGTGTGGTGTGTGTGTGTGTGTGTGTGTTGCAGTGTGTCGTGCGTGCGCGCGTGCGCGTGTGTGCATGTGTGTGTGTGTGTGGTGTGTGTGTGTGTTGTGTGTGTGTGTGTGTGTGTGGTGTGGTAGTGTGTGTGGAGAGATGGAATAGAGAGAGAGGCGAGAGAGAGAGTGTTGTGTGTGTGTGTGTGTGTGTGTGTGTGTGTGTGTGTGTGTGCGTGGCGCGCGTGCGCGCGCGCCGCGCGCGGCCGCGCTGCGTGCGTTAGTTAGTTATTTTAGTTAGTTTGTTACATTCATTTAAAAATCTTGTTTTTAAATCGTTTAGGAGAGATGGTTTTTAGAGAGCCTTTAGTATCAAAACAGCAGCAAAACTGTGCGTTTTTTTTTTTCAACCTTTCACAAATCATTTTTTGTAGTGGCGTGTGCGTGCGAGTGGGCGCGTGCGCCGTGACGTGGCGTTTGGGTAGTGTTGTTGGTGTGTGTGTGTGTGTGGGTGTGTGTGGTGTGTGTGTGTGTGTGTGAGTGCGGATTGGGTGGGCTGTGGTGTGGAGCGTGTTTGTGAGGTGAGGAGAGGAGGGAGAGAGAGAGAGAGAGAGAGAGAGAGAGAGAGAGAGGGAGAGCATAATGAATGGTATGAAGAGTTGACAAATTAATTTACTGTTAGACTACTCATTCCTACTTAAAGACTCCAGCTATTGGCGTTTTCTGATAACGTTAAACCAAGTGGACTGTGAGCATCAGAAAGTCACTGTTAGTTCGCTTTGTCTTGTATAGTACTGGGAATAGCAAATTTATGTTTAGTGGTCACAGAATTATCAACTAATGATAAATAACATAACATTTGTATCCTCAATACTCGTACAAAACACTTCGGCATGAATAGAGACATGTTTATTTACAAATGCAGCTATAACCCACTTTATGTTAGTATCTACTTGACAATTTCAATCCAAGGGTAAATGCCACTGTTCGTTAATATACACGATGTCATAGTTCTCGGCAGAGCATTTATCTTTAGATATTGGTAATCGATTGTAAGACCAGAAGTGCTTAATTCTTCTTTCAGTTAAAATAACATAAACCGCCAGCAATATTCGCAAAACCTTTGACCCAAATGCAACTAGATTAGTTTGGTCAACTTTACAGACTATATATTTCACGTAATGCAGCTAACCAAATGTTAGTATCTACTTGACAATTTTATTCCAGGGGATTTAAAATGCATCTCATCGTAATTCACTATGTCCAGAAATTTAAATTTATGGCAAGAGCTTTGTGGATATCTATTTATTTATTTAATAAACAAGTGTGAAACAAAAGTGAGTAATGGACCATTATTTTTTCAATTTTAATAAATTTAATATAAAAATTCAGTTTCTTTATATTGAATCGTCTTCAATTAAATATTCCACACCCGGTACACTCCCATTGTAAGTTGATCTTTTCTCTTATATGGACGGACCACCACTGGGAAAACATAAGTAGAAACATATGCAACTGTTTGATATACGTTTAAGTTCACAATATTCCTAGATCTCACAGCTATATAGTTGAATAGGGTTTAAGGTTACTCAAAAAGATTCAAAACTACCTTAAAGAAAAGTTGTTGGGTTCTTAACTGTTGTAACAAAGCAAAAATTGCCTTTAGTGCTGAATCACAAACACGTTTTTTTTTTCTTTAAAAGTATTTTCCAATCTGATCGAAAAACTACTCCAACATACAAAGATGAACTAAGAATGTCAAGAACCTCCTAACCAAATTGCAACATATCCTTTGGATTTGGCTGCCCAGCGAAGAAATGCTTTGGGTTTTGGAACTATTGACTTTTAATCCCCAATCATGACAAACACTTACACACAACTTTAAAACCACATTTATTCCGTACTGGACAATGGTAACACAAATGGTAGCATCAGCATATATATAGAAACAGTACCCTGATGCTGTTATCTCCAGACCTAGCGCTGAAGACCTACATATAGCACTGGATGCCGTGTCGCAATATCCCTTTTCATAGAAACTTAAAATTCACGTTAACAAATCCATAACTAGTTCTTCAGGAAACAAAATTAGGAACCTACCTACATTTGCCTATGACAGACAAAACGTGGGAGTTGTTTCCAGATCTTAGTTTTTTGGTATTTACTTTAATTATAATTACAAATTCTTTGCATAGAAACACATGTGGTAATTAGCTGTTCCAGCTACTATGTACTTGTAAAAATGGAGGCAGATTATATTACCACTGGCTACTCAAATAGAATTATTATGCAGAATGATCGTGGCTACGCTATTGTGTGGTCATGAAGTATGGTGAACCTACAGGAATGTCAAAGTGTGTGCACTTAATATGATGACTGTGGCGAGTAAACTCAAGCTCCATTTCTATACAATGATTTTTTAATTAAGTGAGTCAACCCCAACAAATATAGTACATGGTAAATTGAGTAAATTTCTTTAGAAGTGTGTGCAAAAAGTGGAGTGCTTTCTTCCTGGTTTTCTTTTCACTAATGAATTTAAATAACGCTGATAAAATGCCTAGCACTAAGCACTGTTTTCCTATATGTCTTAAATTTTACCGGATAATTACTAGTAAATGTACTAGCGTATATTGCCCCTTTTCCATTTTAGAACATTGAATCGCTTACTAGTTCAAAGGTCCGATATTGTAACATACCTAAAGAACGATTTTGTCAACTAAATGATATATGAGTGCTGTGAGAAATTTCACGACGGTTTAACACGTAGCTTCTTCACTGTTTTAAGAAACACCCTAATCTTTCGTTATGGGCAGAACAAACCTGAACGTGCTAAAATTTCTTTTTTTTTTTTTTGTTTTTGCAGAAAAGAAAAACGAATCTGATTGGAAAAATCGTACGTCTTTCGCAAGCAATGATGGATGTTACAAAGACCTCTCTAGGTAAACATGTAACCAAACATCATTAGGGTTAAAATCGGTGAAATGAGTTGAAATTGCTGCTTTCAGGAAATAGATGTTGTATTACAGATTTATCTTATTTTCAAATGCTAGTTTTGCATCATCATCAACAGTATGCTTGGATAATAAACGATATAAAATATATCATTCAAAACTGCTGGGTATTTCTAGTCAGTTTTTTTGTGTACAGTTTTCCAGTATTCCTCTGAGTCTGTTTTTCTTTATTTTCCTTTTTTTAATTTAGAAGATACTGCACTTCTTTTTTTCAATACATTTCTTTCAGCATATCACAAAGACTTGTTGCTTTTTATTATGTATTTTCAGTTATCCATCATTTTAGCCCTAGGCTTATGCAACTTGTTACAATTCCTCCTTATGGTAATTATTTTGTTTTTATTCGCGGACAAAATCAAATCATCTTTCATTGTCTCTGCGTTTTGGACAAGACAGTGGTCTGAATGATTTTTTTTCCCCTTTCGTTTGAGATGTAAATGTAAATTCGATCTAGATGCACATTTACTTGAGAGGAACGTTGATCCAATGCCCTAAGAATAGATCCAGAACTTTGTCAGGCTGAAATCATTGCGTCGTTGTTGCATGTTAGAATTTGTTATACTCTTCTTGGCTAATAAGTGTAGATTTGAAGACTTCAGCTCTTTTTCGATTTGCGCTCTGTCAAAGCTATCATGGGTAGAGAACATGACTGGTTGGTCTCGTCTTTGGGACATGACTTGGGATGAGGGCTTGATGCATGGTTGGAAAGTTGAAGTTGTGTTGTTCGTTTCAACCCTGTCAATCTTTCACGAATGTAGTAGAAGACAGGGAATAGGTAATGTTTTACAAAGGAAGTAACCCTTTTGTACCCATACATTTATTGGAAGCACGGTAATTTTCCACAGGGTTGCTAAAACCGAGGCCTTGGTTGTTTGCACACCACCCCACATCGCACTGTGATTTGTGGCAGCGGATTGATCTTTTACAAAACCACTGATTTATAAAGCTGGTGAGTCAGGGTGGAGGTGGTCTTCTGCTGATAATCTTTCAATTACACGTATATCCAGAGAATTTCCTCTCTTCTGTCCTTTGAACTTACACAGGATATTGACACTGGCTGTTGTTCTGGATGGTGAGCAGTATGGATTGAGTTTCCATCCATGACAGCGAGAGCATTCATGTAGGCTGTTGTTCTGAGAAGAGAAGACAGTAGGTTTAACTTTCAGTCCATGACAACTGGAGCATTGATGCAGGACACTGGTCTGGATAGTGAGTAGTACGGTCAGGCTTTCCGTCCTTGAAGCTGGAGTACCGATGCAGTCTGTTCTTTTAATGATGAGCATTATGCTCTGATTTTCCATCCATGATAGCAGGAGCGCTGATGCTGATTGTTGCACTGGATGGTGAGCAGTAAAGTTGATGTGTATGGACAGCAGCTGGAAAGATGACGTTCTCTGCTCTTCTCCATAGTGTGAACAGTATTGTGGCTGCTCTCCTTTGGTAAGGAATTCTCTGCACCACAGAGAACTTGATTAAATAGCGATACTTGATGAGTGTGTGGGGAATATAGAAGAGTGTCAATCCAAACTGTAGCGAAGAAAGAATTTAGTTATCTTGAGGCTTGCTTGCTACCTCTGTAATTCTGTGTGATTTATTAGCCTGTTGTTCTGTAGAGAGTTAGGGTTGTTATGGCATTTGTGAATTACAGTGCGCTCAGTAATAAATGTTTAGATTTATGTATTTTCTGACATGGTTGAATGGTCTAGGAATAATGTAACAAGTTTTGACATTCAACATCATGATTGTTTACAGAGCTATATGCAATATACTTTGCAGAGCAAGATGTCGATACTCATGCAAAGGTAAAATGCCTACTTACATATCCTACTTACAGATGTACACATAGTTTATCCAGGAAAGGATACATCCAGGGCAAGTCTGAAAGCTAGAATCTGAAGTTTGCATTTAAAAAAAATAAATATTCTGGAACACCAAAAAGCACCTCTTGGCCATACGTCAGCTTGGAACGTACAAGACAAAGTGAAAGTTGTTTTAATACTTTAACATCTTGACTCCATGTGTTTGTTTGCTTCTTGCTTTTTAAGAAGTGAAACCTTCCCTGGTATTCGCAAATAGATATTCAATATGATAAATCCACGTCAATTTTGATGTATGGAATATGCCCCAAAATTTTACGAAATGTTTGTGTTTTAGAACTTCGTCATAATTCGTAACGTTGGCAGTATGGGTGGATCCAACCCATTATTAAAAAATAATAACATTAGCCTTCCCAATGGATACAGATAACCCATTCGCAGTAAGGCAGTCGCTGAGCTTATCACGTTCAAACCGATATATTTTTTCTATAGAAATTAAGCTCTCTTTTAGACTTGTCTTTTTCATGTTTACTTTCATCCACATGCAGATGTCATCAACATACTGAACAAGGTCAGCATTACATGATAAACATTTTGGTAAATCATAAAGCATAATGTTAAATAAATGAGGAGCAATGACCAAACCCTGTAAGACGCCCGTTCATGGAAATCTTATGTGGAGTAAGTATTTCCAACTTTAACCTGTGTGCTTCTCTCTGCCTGGAAATTCTAAACATAATAGTTAATTCATATTTCCCGACAATCCGATAGACTTAAGTGTATATAGCAATCTGTCATGCCACACACGTTCGTATATGCATTTTTATGTCGAAAAAGTGCTTAATAGAGTCATGTGAGATTTTTCTGTCCCAACCGGCTACTACTCAGAGTTGAGTTTGCTAGGGCTCAGTTGGGAAGACTGGGACCGCACAGTCGAGTTTCATCAACTTACTGGATGCGTCTCTGAGAGTGTTGCTCAATTTTCCTGACCAACACTGCAAGTGTCTGTATCTCGCTGGCCTGGTTGACACCAGGATTTACTATGAAAGTAAGCGTAGAGTACAGCCCTGTCATGCTGTCTCAGATCGGAATGAAAATCCGTAGCATCATCTTCATCATCCTCTTTTCAGCAATCAAATAAAAAAAAAGTCTCAAATTCTGTGGCACTTCTTGCCCTTCATGCCCTGCCCTGGATTTTATTTGGTAATAGTAAGAACAATGATAACAATAACAATGAAAAAGAGGTAAATAAGTAAAAGGAAAGAAAATGTTACATAAAAACATTATTAGTAAGACAATGAATGATCAAACAGGCATACTACAACTGTTTACCTCCCTCCCCCTCCACCAGAACTGTGAGACAGTATTAAAGCAATCAGAGATGTTTACAAACACTGTGACAATGCATTGTTAATCTTACATTGTTGCAAAAATACAGAAAATGGGTACTAATCATGATATCATTATCAAATAAAGTAAGACGTCATGTATGTTACGTAAAACAAATTACCTCAGATGCTAAATTAACTTTTTCTTTATGCCGCACAATTTGAATGCCTTAAATCTTGCCCAAGGTATCAATTGAAAGGAAAACAAACTATCAAAAAAAAGTAAAAAGTCTAAATAGGTCAAAGTTTTCCCATCCAGGTGTAGGCCTGTTATTACCCAGTCTGCAAACACAGAATTCTACGTTCCCTCCTTCTTATCCCCTCTCTTCAGATATTTCTTTCACTTATTATTAAGAGAGAGAGAGAGAGAGAGAGAGAGAGAGAGTTTAAAATTAGTTCAGTTTTGTTTTATTTAATTGTAGTTTGTTGTGAGTAGTCCATGTTTTAAGGTTAGACACGCACACGTGTCCAAGGTATCAGCATATCAGCTTCTGAGACAATCACAAAGTGGTTAAGTTGAGTACCATCGGCGAAATATGCAGCATGGAGTGACAGCTGATGACTTCAAAGACAGGAATACTATACAGCACAAGCAGAATGGATCCCAGAACAGAACCCTGGGGTACACCATGAGACACAGAAGCTGGTCGAAACAGCGTTAATGTACACAGATATATTCCAGGAACAATTAGTTAGTTAGGAAGAAAGTAAAGACAGAGCTGAGCCAGAAATACCAAAAGAGTATTCTATATTTTGAAGAAGGATCAAATGGTCAATGATATCAAAGGCAGATGAAAGGTCGAGTGGGCCCAAAACAGAGACCTTATTGTTGTCGAGGGATTCCATGAAATCAGTTGTAATTTTCAGGAAAGCTGTCTCGGTAACGATTTCCATGTGACACCTGTTGGGTGCTAAAGGTTTAGCACAGGAGACGTTGCTGAGTTAGCTTCTTGGGCCCTTATCTATGCTTGTGATTAAAAGAGTCGACTGAACTAGAGTAATGCGATCCTGTTACTTTTAACTTGTTAAATAAACAATTCACACACACACACACACACACACACACACACACACACACACACACACACTCACAGAGGTAGACTGTTCAAGACTGATTCCATATTTCAGCATGCCCCTTAGACAGGCAAGGCCAGGGATTCAGACTTTAATCCTCTGGATATTACAGTTGCTCATGGGAACTGTGCCTACATACAGTGCCTCTTATAATACTGGACCCAAAATGAGGACAGCTTCAGACATTTTTCAACGTTGTGTGGAAACAGAGTTTGGGATTTTCATCTCAGTGGCCCAGAGTGCAGTCCACTGTTCAGTTTTCACTAAATATCTAATGGAGTCTGCCACTGTGTCCACACCCACAACTTCAGTTGTTTAGTTTAGACTTTGTATGTAAACTTTGGCATCCTGTTCTTCTGTGGTAATTACTTTCAAGCCTCTATCACTTGACGGAAATAGCCATCAAACGGCATCATCATCTGCACTAGCAACCTCTGCATCAGCCAATTTTATGACAGGTCGCCACCCACTTTGTCCCGTTCTTATTCTTCATTCGTGTTCTATGGCAGTGATTTCTGAGCAGAATACTGGGGGACCACTTCCGTCCAGTGTGTTATTCCATCCAACATGCAGCTTACCTCTTTCACTTTACTGGGCCATGGCACAGTAAATCACAATGCCAGCCAAGCTAGCACAGTCAGACACTTCCACTGGCCCTACATGGCCCCATCGTCTTACTCTCTCTACCCCTGATTTCTCCTCTTCTGCATGGGCTCCCTGTTGGACTTCAAACACATGACAAGGGATCGGCTTCCATTTGTTCCATTTTGCAGGACATTATGGATGATGAGAGCCATGACCCCTTTAAAACAGTCTAGCACAGTGGAACCCGTACGCCATCAGGAGGTCACACAGGACCAAGAACCATCTGAGCGTGCTTTTCAAGTTTAGATGCACGTCATAGACCTTGTTTTAGCTGTGGATCACAGAAGTGTGCGTGCAAAAATTATCGTATCCTTATACACTCTGGTGAGAAATCTGTTACAGGTGAGGACCATTTCTTTTAAGCTGTTTCACCTGTTAACAACACTGACTCATAATAGGACGCTCGTTTTGTTGCCTTCCAGCTACAGATTGGTGCTACCACGCACACATTGTGCTTATTCCTGACCGAACGGAATGAGGTGACAGTGATTATTCATCACACTCTCCAGGATGGTTTCCAATACCCGGAAAAAGTGACTGACAGAGGAAAACCCAAGGGCCACGTCCCACTCATGGTGATTGCAAAGAGATTTTTTTATGTACTAAGATCATCACCAGCTGGGTCTGCATACAATTGCTGACCAATAGGAAAGAGCTGACATCAGCAGCATCCAGCCTTTTGTTACTGCCTTTTTTGAAAATACTGTATTTTTAAATATTGGTTCTCTTTCCTGAGCAGCTCTGGATCATATAAAATCCCTAACCTTTCTTTTGAAGATCGAGCCAGACCCATGGATGATAGCATAGGTGACACAAATACACGCAGCATGCATACTGTGCTACAAAAAGACAGCCAAACATGTGGCAGGATGATATTCACACCTGTTAGAAGAACAAGAAGATATCAGATGATAACACTGTGGCCTACTAGGATTAGAACTGGAAAAATCTTTAGGAAGGCTGCTATTGGTAGAGTGGCTACAATGGTGCAAAATGTATCATTCACATGAAGACCAAGTCATTTGACATGTTGGTGCAACAGTAGCTTTACATAACTGTACATGGCATCTGATAGTCAACTGACACAAAAAGCATTTTTTTCGTCATTATCCAGTATATTGTAAACAATAAACCTCTACCCTCTGTGTCCTCAATCATGCTGCAAACTGTGAGTACATACAGTCCTTTGGCCATAACACCCTTCCACCTGTGTGTCTCATTATGGCTGGAAAGTGCAAATGCATGTAGGCATGTGTATGATTGTCAGATGTATGCACATGAGCGTTCCCAGTACAGCTTCAAAGTACAAATACATACAGTCCGTTGGCCATGCATTTAATTTTTCATGTGGTGATTTAATAGTTTTACAAATGCCATAGAATATTATTGTTATTTGCAATGGGGGGGGGGGGGGGGGAGAATTGATTTGGAGTCTGTTTTAAAACTGCTACGAACCAATGAACAAAAGTGTCCTCAAAGGTAGGGTGTACAATGATAGTCATCAGAACCAGCGCGCGCGCGCGCGCGCGTGTGTGTGTGTGTGTGTGTGTGTGCGCGTGTATGTATGTATGTATGTATGTGTGTGTGTGTGGTGTGTGCGTGTGTGCGTGCGTGCGCGCGCGTGTGTGTGTGTGTGTGTGTGTGTGTGTGTGTGTGTGTGTGTGTGTGTGTGTGTGTGTGTTCGTGCGTGCGTGCGTGCGTACGTGCATGCGCGCGCGTTTGTGTGTGTGTGTGTGTGTGTGTGTGTGTGTGTGTGTGTGTGTACTGTTTTCACTTATTATCATCCATGGCTTTCGAAGATTAGTTTAAACATTCAGTTATGATGTATCTTAGTTGCAGATACAAAAAAGTGTTTGAATTATGTGGGGAAAGACTAGACTGGAGGGGTGAGAGGAGATAGATGTAAAAAAAAAAATGAGGCATGTAGATCATCAGAACCTCTCTGAAGAAGTGACATGTTTGGTAGTAAAGGACGATTTGGGAGGGGAGGGCTTGTAAATTTGATAAACCTGTATATTGATGCGTAACACCAGGCATTGTGATTTGTAACCACACTTTTGTCCCTTTTCGACGTACACACAATCACTGCAGATTTGTTAAGCTTTCAGCATTCCTGTTTATGCGTTGCATATGGCATTGTGATGCATTATGTGGAGAGTGATTTTTGACTCCTCACAAGTACCATGGTTAACACTATGGTTCCTGCTTCATTTCTGACAAATTTGAAGCAATGTGAATGTCAGTTTTCCTCCTACATATCATTTTTAGGCTTGCTGGCAGCTTGGTTGGTATTTTATGTAGATATCTTGTAGAACATATTGTTTTGTACGGTTTCAAGATGTTCAAAGCTCCACGACGTATGGTTCTGAAAATGACATCTCAGTCGTCAGGGTACTTCACAATTGAAAGAAATGAAAGTGACAATGAGACCGACCCTCGGTGCATGGATTTCTCTGTACCAGCCAGACATGTTCTTATGATCAGTTTCAAACCACTCATATCACAGCGGATAGATATCTATCTGTTTCGTTATTTGATTTACAATCGTCTTATTAGCAAGATAACTATCATAAAGAAAGTGTGGTGTTCTTATGATTTTCATTCTGATTGTGCCCATGTGTACCACCATTTTGATAACACCAAGTTCAACGTGGAAGTCAGAGGGGACAAGTGCTTCAAAGAAACGAACACACAATGCTTCCAACTTTCTTTCTCTTTTATCCCTGAAGGTAAAGCACCCAAGAAGCTATCAACGAGATTATGGAACTGTTCAGTGGAGCACTATTCCAGCTTTCATCATCGCACGGCGTGTAACATGAAGATAGAGTGTGAGGACGGACGGGATGAAACAGTACAGTGCCCTTTCAGCAGTGCTGATTGTCGTGGATTAGTGACATTTTGTGACAGTTGTTACAAAATCGTTGAAAGTCTACGTGAATTTGACGGAGTTGAACCACAATGCAGTAGAAGAGCTGATGCCTTTTGTGATTTGTTTGGGGGAACACTAGGATTTCCTACGTGTCTGTATGATCCGTATAGCGTGATTACTAACAGATCAAATACACACTGGAGTGAACCAAGTGTTTTTTTTGGCTAGTTTGCATACTAATGATCTGAAATTGCCAAACATGTATAGACATAGTATATGTAGTGAGGACAGGACTGTCTTTCATCATTTGTTTGAAGGTGAATCCACTAATATAGGTTACACACACGTTTTGCGTTCCTGTCTCTTAAACGAATGTTAATCTGGAATACAAGGTGGGATTATACTTTTGGACGACGTGACTCAGGAGAAATTTGTAAAATCAGAACAAATAAAACGAAAGCAGAAGCGGTTCATCCGAAGGGAATTACTATAGGCAACACAGATTTATCGCAATCAAGTATACAATATTCTGTTATAGTTTGCCGAGATGGCGATGTGATGCAGAAACGATTGTTTTGTGGTTCCAGCGATGTTGAAGCGTGCAGTCAACAATATACATCTGTGTGTCTTTCACTGGATCAGAATGTGTACATGAACATGTTGGACCATCCACAGTTTGATGCTGTTTTCACTCCTGTATTCAGTTGCAGAGATGAAGATAAAATCACTGTGTCCTATACCTTGGTGTGAGATTTCACATCTGACTGTCCGGATTCCAGTGATGAATCCTTCTGTCGGCATCGTCTTTGTGTCAGCACATTGTTCACATGTACAAACTGGTCAGTGTGTGTCATATAACAACGTGTGTGATCAAACGTCGCACTGTCAGGATGATTCAGATGAAAGGAACTGTGATTTGTTTGTGAACACAATATTTCAGTTTACTACGTGCTCCTTCACCCACGCTTGTCAATTTCGATGGATTCTTTCGATTTACCAGCACCAAAATGAATCTCAGTGAGTCATGTCCCATAGTCATTACCGTTGTCCCAGTCAATTCCATGACTGTCTCCCTATTTACACACGATGCAATGGGATGAATGACTGTGTAGATCATGAAGACGAAGAAGAATGTGAGGAAACAAAATGTCCAGGACTTCTTCGATGCAGGCTGTCAAGAATTTGTGTTCATAGCGATCATGTGTGTGATAGCTGGCCTCACTGTCCATGTACGATGATGAACTGTGGTGCAATGTTGTTTGTCCTGCAGGTTGTCTCTGTCGGGTTCATTCTCTATGTTGTCTTCAGCCTTTCCATGCAGCACCCCTTCCCTCAGATTCGGTCTTTGGATGCTACAGGTTCTGGAATGACACTGTCTGATGTCAGTAGCAATGCTTATCTTGTTCATCTTGTTCTTGTCAGTTGTTCTCTGACCCTCGTACCTGGAATACGATTGTTAAACTTGAGATTCCTTGACCTCAGTTACAACAACCTACAACATGTCAATATCAGTTCTTTTCTTTGGTTTAGAAAATTTGCAGTCGTTTCCATGTCTAACAATCCAATCACGACGCCCTCCACTGATTTTTCTTCGGACATCCCAAAACCAATTTTGTCGATGATAGATATGTCACACAGTGTTCTGACAGAGTTTGATTCCAAAGTTTTTGCACAGTTTTCTGCCTTACAGAGAGAGAACGTAAATATGTTCGTTCTGGCTCAGCCCCTCGCAAAGCTCGGGAACTGATGCCAGAACGAACATATTTACGTTCTCTACATTCAGCTCTCAATCACATTCGCAAAGCTCGGGAACTGATGCCAGAACGAACATATTTACGTTCTCTACAGTCAGCTCGGGATCTGATGCCAGAACAAACATTATTACGTTCTCTACAGTCATTTCTACATTCTCTACAGTCAGCTCGGGATCTGATGCCAGAACAAACATTATTACAGTCATTTCTACGTTCTCTACAGTCAGTCGGGAACTGATGCCAGAACAAACATTATTACGTTCTCTACAGTCAGTCAGTTTAACCTTTATTCACAAACATACATATTGTGTAGGATTATCTGTTTTAATAATACTAATTTACAAAACTTTTGAGATTTTAGTTTTTGCTTAATCCTGTGTTTCTCTTGTTCATCCTCAATAACATCATTTTCGCGTATACATTCATCAAAAGAATCTCTGTCTTTCATGTAAAATAAAACTACGGTCTTTAATTGTTCTCTAAAGTCTTTTAAAACTGAGTTATATTTTGACATAAAATCCACACACTTATCCCAGCATGCCTTCCACTGAAAGCCAGTTTAGATAAAGTATTTCTTTTTTTAACTATGTCTCTCTCTGCCGAACAGTCATCAATAATAAATAGTGTCTGCGTTCCTTCAAATAGTTTATAAAAGTATTCTAAGCACTTACTTAGTTTATCACTAGGATCAACCAAATATATGTTATCATCTGTCCATATAAACATTCGATCATGATATGATTGATTCCACTTTATGGTTGCAAAAAAAATACTATATGTTCAAAGTTACAACGATAAACTGTTTGTAATAGGTCAAGAACAAATATTGTTTTTCCACAACCAGTCTGCCCGCAAATCAATGCACAATGAGGTTTTTTTGTCATAAAGTTTAACTGCTCCATAGTTTTTTAAAAGAATTTAATTTAATCCAGTTATTATCTGTATCATACTATCTGTTAAAACTTGTTTAGTATAATAAAATCCTATAAGATCTAAATGTGTAATATTAATCCAATTCAGTTCAGTCAGATTGTTTCTATTTAGACTAATATTGATTTTATCGCTAGTTGTTATAACCTTCATATTCTCACCGTCGTAAAGAACAACAACAGTAACTTTAAGTCTTTCAACGTCTAAGTTTTGCCAGCTAATAAGAATTCCTTTCATAAGATTGTCACTGACGCCCACAACTCCATCACTCTTCTCATCTTTTAAGACAGAAATTTCAAATATTATTGTGAACGTTTCTTCTAATTTCATTCGTGGAAAGAACTGTAATTTTGTAGAAGCTTCCTTTGTAACTGATTCTTTTCTGTGGAGGATGTACTGTTTGTTTCCAAAAGGCTTTATTCCGATCTCTCTCCGACTATTGTCCTCTGGCATAAGACTTACATGTAAAGGACCAGAGTTGAGTGCTTTTCTGAAACTTTTTTGACGGTCAAAGAATGTAAATGGACTTATAAATTCATATTTTATGTCCCATTCTACTTGTGGTTCTATGTGCCATTTGTTGTCAGTTTTTCGAACTATTTTATATTCATACTGACCTACACTGTCTGCTTCTACATTACGCAGTTGTTCTAGTCTAGGAAACCTTTTGTTGTCGCTAACCTCTTTGCGTTTATAATAACCATCTTTGGTGTACTCAAAACCATACAAAGTGTTTATTTCACCGTTCTGTTCAAAGTCCTCAGTGTCGGCAAGGTCTTTTAATTCTAAAGTTATACACCTCACTGGCGCTAATGTAATCCCCGGTTCTTCTGGTCCACGTGACATTTTTTATTACAAATTATTATTTTATTTCTTAGACAATGTGTAGGTTATCACATTTTACAACTTTCCCTGTTTTATCTGTGATTTTTATATTAAATGATCCGACCCTCCCACAAGCTAATTTTTTAAACTGTAAATTAGGGAATTGTATAATTTCATAATCGCAATATGCAGCTTTTCCTGATGGAAGAGCTCTTAAAACAGTTGAGGGCATTCCATATATATAAGTTTTCATCAGTACTCAGCTCATCTAAATGAACATATAGTAATGAATGTAATGCAAGATCGAGCGGATTTTCTCCCTCATAAGTAGTTTTGTTTTGTGTAACTCTAAATCTATGATTGTCAGTTGCAAAGCCTAACATTTTAGCTAGCTCTACATCAAAAATGTAATGCACTTGTTCTTCTTCAGGTTTAAATGTTAACATTGTTTTTAGATTTGCATTGTTAAGTTTGAGAGTAATGTCGAATTCACTCATTACTTCTTTTAGTGAGCAAAACCCGTAATAACCATCAGGTATAGTTAACCGGCTAACTGTGTCTCCTCCATCGTCAATTTTTAGAACCGTATTATTCTTCTTGGATTCACATATATTAAACCATAAGACTTTATAAAAAATTTCATGGAGTGCAACCCTTCGGGTTTCGCATTCGTTATCAATAGCATACTTTAAAAATGAAGGACTGTCTTGAGTTGTTATGTTACAAACATTTTTAAAACAATATAAAAATGAATCCATTTAAATATACTGATGCAAAATATTCTGTTGGACCGCACTACAATCTTAAAAATATAACAACTGATACTCTTGACATTTTTGTGACTCAGTCTGACGCCTTTCA
>JADBJO010027530.1:0-10000 GCA_016801955.1 Conus betulinus
TGATGTGTCTTCTGATGAAGACCCACGATCATCGCTCATTCTGACATGTAAGTGAAGTGGAGGTGTCGGCTGTTAGATTGACGCATGTGTTATGTTGTTCAGTTCGGCATGACCTAAGAGCACAGTACATTCCACTAGGTGTAGGTTTTGTTTTCCTTGAAGGCCACGATAATGGGTTGAGAAACTGGAAGTAAAGCTGGGGAGGGGGGGGGGGGGGGGGGGGGGGGGAATCAGGTGGGTCATTGTCTCGCTCAGACTCTCGACACATTTGGCGTGTTGCGAGTGGATGCCCGGAGAGTTTCTGTTGACTGGCCGTTCCAGTCCATGTGTGTGTGTGTGTGTGTGAGAGAGAGAGAGAGAGAGTGTGTGTACGTGTACGTGTGTGTGTGTGTGTGTGTGTGTGTGAATGCATTATCTGCGAACATTTGACCGGTTTCTGTATGTATAAGTTTTTTTTTTTTTTTTTTTTGGACAAAAACGGAATTTGGCCTCTCTCTCTCTGTCTCTCTCGATAAAAGCTACTTGCTTCATCCATGTAATATAAAACTGGGGGTGGTGTTTTAACTGGGTATTGAACGTACTCTGGGTGCAATACTCTAAACCTTAGCATTTCATGTCAATATTCCAGCATCAAACTCGAATCGAAAATCCAGAGGAGGAGATTTAAACTGTTTGCACTTTACTCGCTGAAGATGACGATCTCAGAGTGAAATACATCGTGCTATTTTGAACACTTTTCAAATGCCTCTGAAACTCATGAATGATAATCTGTTTGCGAGTGCCTCTGTTGATGACTAGAACACTCCAGTTACTCAACTATATGCCCTACAATTTAGGTCGTAGTTAGAAATTGTGAAACGGGTAACAGAAAGAAGACAGGGAACAGAATGGAAACAGGGACCAGAATGAAAAATGCTATGGGACAGTTACCCAGCTGTGTGCCACCAAATAGATGGTATTTAAAAGTTTGTCAAGATTGGGTGCGGGATGACAGTTATGGTTTTAGAATAGTTATCCTTCTCATAGTCCCATGTTGTAACTAACCAATCGAACGAAGTGGTAAGTCGAGTGTGAAGCGGGCTAGTGAATGTAGTGACGAATAAAGGGTAAATGAGGTGGTGTGGATCTTATTTTTTTTTGCAAGAAACATATAGATAAGGACCATTTACTCAGAAATGAATTGTTTTAACTAAACCGTGATAAAAGAGAATATAGAGCCGAATGTTATGACCAAAATATCATAAGTACAGTAGCAAATCAATAGCTAAAAAAAAAAAAAAAAAAAAAAAAAAAACCGTTCATGGTGCTAAATCATATCAGGTTTGGTAAGCGAACAAGAAAAAATCCAGTCAACACCAAAACGTTCCACGCCAGCACTTATTCTCTCCCTTATTATTTCATTTGTCCATGAAACAATTTTGACATAGCAGTCTACGCCTGCACTCGTATGTTTTCAAAAAAAACCAACAACTGACATTTGGGCCATGGGACAGTAATGCGTGGAACACATGTACCTTTGTTGTTTTGTTTTGTTTTTGTTTTTGATTTAATGGGTGACGTTTACTTACATTTTTAAACACTCTGGGAAGAGAGAATCTGTCCAAATAATCTGCTCCAGCAGACTGTTCAGACACTTTGACATACATTATCTGTTATTTAACAAACATTTTAACTCTATATTGTTTTCTTTGACAAAGACATTAACACGTATCATGTTTTGCTTAAACAAACTGTTACTCTATATTTCACGTTGATGCTACCTCTTTTGTTGAGCATGCAACAGTTTCAGAACACGGAGTTCCTGTGCTTTGTGTCGTTTCTCCAGGATTATGTTCATCGTGTAAATGAATGGGTTGAGCGCTGAATTAAGTGGCAACACAAACATGGCCATCCCACGTTGACCTCGCCTGGTATGACGACACCCCTGTCAGCAAGGACCCCGCACAGACCGATGGGAAACCAGCACAGGAAATCGGACATGGCAATGGACAGGAGCCGTATGGCGATGACTGCTTCCTTGGACTGAACACTCTTGTCGCCCATGGCTTGGGTGTTTGTTAGCTGACTGGATATAGCGTTCGTCCTCACTGACCAGAAAATAAGAAACTGACCCACACCAGTCGTGAGAAAGAGGACCAAGTTGCAGATGATCATGATACTGAAAGAATAAATGTGACCAGGGAAGTCAGCTCTGGTGACAGGCAGCGGAATACAGATCCCTGTCTGGTGGAAAAATTCCCAGTGTGAGGCTACAGGGAGCAGAGGCCAGTGTAAGTCCAAGTGTCCACATGATGACACAAGCTATGTGAGCCGATATGCCTCTAAATCGGATCTGACTGAAAGGGAAACGGAGCACAAGGAAACGATCCAAAGTGATGAAACAGATTAAGAATGCTGACACCTCGGATGACAACAAGGATAGGAAACCTGCAATGCTGCATGCTGAACTCTTCTTCCATGCAGTTTCATTCCAAATATAAACACCAGAATAAAATACGGTCTGCCTGCCACACCGATGAAGATCAAGTACACGCCCATAAAAAAACCAGAATCACGCAAATGAAGAACAAAAACTACAAAAACCAGTCTTGGTGTTCTTTGAATGATAACACAGGCGGTAGACAAAACCACCAAAATTTCCTAGGACAGCAAGCACAGCGAATGTAACAGAGCGCAACGGTAAGCAACAGACTTTAACAAGTCATCACACGACGAGATTTCGTCAGACGGAGCCAAGCATTCCCCTTTGAAATTGTCTGGTAGAACAGCAGAACAACACAATTTAAAGTTGTCTGCAAAAACACGCACAAGACTCCTCATGGGTTTCATGAAGTCAGCAGTGAAAAGGGGTATAGGGCTGCCCTCTAAATTAAGGAAATGAAGTTTATGAAATAAACCTTGTTCTCGCAGCACTGTTATTTCATTTCTTGATACATCTAGAACTTGTATGTTTGGCATAAGAGTTGACAGAATGTTGATATTCAGAGACTTTGCCTGGACATGGGAAATGCTGAAGATCACCAGTGTTGGTTTCATATGTTGATTTTTGGACATGAGAAATGTTAACATTCATAGGATTGCCCGCCAGATTCAATCTCCGAAGTTGTGGCAGTCCTGCAAAGTGGCTGAAGTTGACCGAGAGAAGTCGATTCTCACTAAGGTCCAGACTGTGGAGATTCGGTAAAATGACTTCTGGTTAGCCCACACGACTGCACACCCAGATGGATCAGCATCATGTTGGGAGTGACGTCACTCAGACCCATTCCGCTGCCAGAGGCTTCAAGGTAGCGTAGCTGTGGGAAAGACCTGGTGAGAAAAGTGGTGTTACAGATGAAGGCAAGACCGTAACAAACACATGACCTAGGACACAACATGTCGCACGCCAGCTCATCGTCATGCTGTGAGCATTGTGCCAGACCATCACACAGGTGATCCACGTGCACACAAATTGTTTTTGTGACTGTCAGGACATCGATAAAACCCTGGGCACGTCTTGTAATGTTCACAGCCAATTTCGTCCTCATGATCGGGGCAGTCGAACATGTCATTACACCTGACATAGACAGGGAGACAATAGCCCTCACTGTGACACTGGAAATGGGTCTCTGGGCACTGTGTGTTGTTTGCAGGAAGGGAGGTCGTGTTGACTCCTCCAGGTACGTCAAAGTTGATTACAGCAGGAGGGTGTATGTTATTAACTGTGACTGTGTGACGGAACAACCTTTCTCGTCAAGGTTTGTTCTACAGTCATTGATCCCATCGCAGTGTTTCTCCTGATCAACACACTGGACAGATGCAGAAAAGAAGTGGTCTTATTGACAGACTTGAGGAATTGTGATCCTGAAGAACATCATGATATTAACAGAGCAAAAGATAACACAAACAAGTTTGGAATAAACATTTAGAAACCTGTGGTCTTTGCATTACATACTGAAAAAATATATAGAAAAACCAGGATTTGTGCACGAATATGGATACTCCACGTTGAACAGGGTGTAAAAATGCATTTATGATAAAGACGCATCTTAACGTGTGTAAACACTAACGTGTTCTGAATCATTTACTTCTATCCAAATTTTAGGGTTTTTAAAAACTGTCAGCTAGTTCTCTTGAAGGCATTTGATTTTATGAATTATGTCACACACACACACACACACACACACACACGCACACACACACACACACACACACACACACACACATCTGCACATACACATGTTCAAGAATTGACATCTACACACAAACAATTGTGCCATTGCACATAGATATAGAGCTCACAGGACGTGCGCTACCTGGCTACCTGGCGACACTGTCACCGATAATATTGTCCAGAATGGGCGCTTCGTTTCTTTCTGTGCGTTCGGTTGGCTGCATCGTCGTTCTTCCCACTTTAGGTTATTCTACTTTGAGATGCAGTGTGTGTGTGTGTGTGTGTGTGTGTGTGTGTGTGTGTGTGTGTGTGTGTGTGTGTGTGAGCGCGTATATATGTCTTTTCAAGGACGCAGACCAACAGCATCTACCAGACCGATTTTGTGATCTGATGCATCATTCGAAGCATCCGCAAACTGTCTCAATATCAGACTGAGCCAACCTTAGACGCTGCAGCACCATATTAGTGGCTATGATCTATATCTATCTATCTATCTATCTATCTATCTATCTATCTATCTATCTATATATATATATATATATATATATATATATATATATATATATATAATGATCTGATGCATCGCTGTTCAAACATAACATATGTGCTCGATTATTGCATTTTTAGAGTCAAACGGGATCATCAAGCCCATGTTCTAAGGATGGAATAATCCAGAAATATTTCTGGCGCGCTTTTGAAAGCAAACTGTGTGACATACAGAACTCACCAAACAAAGTATGAGAATGTTGTGTTATATTTGTCTGCTGTAAATATGCGTACAGATCCAGCTCTTTGTTCTTTGTTTGTTTGTTTGTTTGTTGTTTTTGTTAATATTGTTAGTAAATTTACAAGTGCAAACTTTGGAATGAATGCATAAAAAGCAAAGAGAAAAGCAAACAAACAAACAAACAAAACCCACACTTCATAACTATGAGCGATGTTTTTGACGTTTGAAAATTGAGGAAGAATGAGCATGACCATCATGGAAAACCAAACGACTTAACTTAAAATAAAATGGTAAACCATATCAAGTCAGCCACTCCAGTTTTCCCAAACGTTATTCAGTTTATAAATTGAACACTCAGGTGTGTTGTAAAACACTATCAAATAGAATAAAGTAAATAAAACAAATGTATACATAAATGCATAGATAGATAAATAAATAGATAAGTAAGCGAATAACCGAACAAACAAGTAAAAAATATAAACAAATAGATGAACGATTAAATACATAGATAAATAGAAAATAGATAATCAAATAAATAAATAAATGAATAGATAACCAAGCAAATACGTAAGTGAATAAATGGATGCGAATAAGATGTTTTAAATTCACATGACGCAGTCTTTGCATATACATGGATAAGGTAGTAGTTGGTATTTTTTATTCCTTTTTTTTTTTTTAAAATTCTAAATGACTTTTACCGAATCACTGGATTTTTATTTTTAAATGAATCCTGACTTATTTTCAGCACCCACGTGAAGATGTGAACGCTGGGTATCAGTCTTCTGGTCGTTGGTATGTTGCTGTTGTTGTTCTTGTCGTCGTCGTCGTCGTTGACGTTGTTGTTTGTATTTTTCCTGTGAACATAAACGATTCTATACATGCTACTTCATGATGCAAAAAAAGGGGCGGAGCATAAATAGCAGGGATAGCGCAGGCATCTGCACAAATTGTGTGGTCCTCTTAACTTGCGGGTCAGAATATCTCGGTAGATACTACTATTACTACTACTTTTACTACTACTACTACTCCTATGTGACGGACCGTATTTCGTCCGGTCCTAACTTTTGGGGACACGTTGACGGGAAGAGGGAAACCTGTAAAACCGGTTGGCCTGTTTACCTGACTGCTACTCACCTGACTTGTTTTGTGTAAGTCAGGTGAGCGAGCATTTCCCTACACTCTCCGCAGAGCTACCGGCCGAGCATCTTCTTCAGAGAGGCGAAGGAAGACCGAGGGTGTATTTGTGCTGTCAGTCAGGTATCTATGTTGATAATTAAATTGAAGCTAGGGTCTTAATCAATGAAGATTTTTCCCCACAGGTAATTGGATAATTTACAGCTCTTGGTAAAGGTCTAAAAAAAATTTGATTGTTCCTTTGATATATCTTATGATTGACGAAACATAGGGTGACAGCAGGGAATTGTAGTTATTGAATTTGAGTCGAGAGGGGGATGATAAGAAAGAAGGAGTGAGCAGAAAGGAGAAAGAATGTGTATACTGATATGTAATCGGAAAAAAAAAAGTAATGTAGTTCAATCACAGTATCACTGATAAAAAAAGTGTTGTTTAGCCTTGTCTCTGAAGTATCATAACGATGTGAGTGTTGGTGAGCTCTGGAAGTGAGCAATGGAAATCAGTGTGCATAAATCATCGCAAAATGTAGTCCGATTCTTGTTGTGAAACAGATGAAAAAAAAGGACGAACGGTAATTTCCTTCAAATGTAATAATTGTATTCTTGGTACCTTTTAAAAGAATTCCACTTGGAAATCATTTCTCCCAATGTAAACAATCAGGATGTTAATCAAAGAAAATGTTCTATTGTAATGCATCCACTGTATGGATACTTTGTAGATTCTGGTATTGGTATTTTTCCCACAAGTTCCAGTGAAAGATATTATGTGAAGAGTGAGTTAAGTTACAAACAACAAACAATAAATATGTTGGAAGTAGGCCAGATCATCAAGGTAGCTATCAGTTTCCCCAGGTGTCGGTGAAGCCCCATGTCCGACCTGGAAGTGACTGCCATCTGGGTGTGGGGTGCAGCCCGTGCCCAGCTGTTATCTCCGTCCTAAGGGATGTGGAGAGGCTGACCGAGGGTCAGTAGACATCGTACGTGAACTGCCCACCGAGGGTGGAGTGCCGCACGAGCCCAGCCGCCGTCTCCGCCCCGTGAGGGGGCGTTGAGAGCCTGTCCGTGAGGTCAGCAACGAGCTGGAGAGGTGAAAAGGGCGTCAGGGTTCATCGGGACGACGAGATAGTGTTCTTCTGTTGTTTGGCTTCGATTTCCCCTCGAGTCGACGTGTGTCTTTCTGGTGTGTGTGTGTGAGTTCCTGGGAGAGGACTCCAGGAACTGCTCTTGTGAGTGACTTCTGACCTGTGCGAGAACTGTGTGACAAGGGCCAGATGCGGGCAAGTGCACAGAGATTGTGTTTGTGACACTGCTTTGGGTGCCAGCCGGGTGTGTGTGAAAAGAAAGATGGTACTGTGACAGTATATTTTCAAGTGTCGTTGTGCGCCCTTTGGGTTGTGGCCTAAACTAGTCATTATACCTGATTGATAACATTATGTTGTTGTTTTGATTCGATGGTTCACGCAGCGAAAGGGGAAAAAAAAAGTAGACGCTTAACTTGTTGCCTGGTTATCTATGTTCGTGTGGTGTGGTGTGTGTGTAAGGTAACGTCGTACACGCATCCGATCTTCTTCAGGTAAGAGTCGGACAGCAAAACACGCACTGCACACCATCCGTAAACAAAGGTATGACCCATTGTAGTAAAATGTCTCTAGGATGAAGAAAATAAACAGAACAAGCAGATGTATGTAGCCTTCTCAGCCATTAGTCTCAAATGGCGATAGAGAAATCATCATCATGATCGTTAAGGACACGATACATGATCACAAAGTTGAATCATCATAAACATCTACCAACGAACAGGAATGAGTACATGCACATATGTATGGATGACGACCTCTAATTTCTACAGTTACCCATGATAAGCTGATGCGCAAGAGTTTTTTTTGTTCTGTATCTATTATGGATTTGGTTTCTTTGGTCTTACCTGAATGCAGCAGAATAGTTCTGTGAAAACTTAGCAAGTTTGCCTCTACTCTCACCAAAGATGAAAGTCGAGAGTATGCGGACCTCTGAGAGCCCTGCCCTGTCACTGACTTTCAGAGCAGATTGTAAGACTGGGGTCAGTGTCAAGCTGAAGTCATCAAGTTTTCCCCCTACCTTTCAATCGTGCATAGTTTGTCGACGAGGCAGCGCTTACTTTGGAAGTAAGACGTCAACACTTTGGCAGAGTGAACCTCTAAAATATCTCTTAAATCTGTATTATCTGAACAAGTTCATTTCTTAATCTGTTTTTTTTTTTTTTTTTAAATCAAATGTTTTTAGAATTTTACAATTACAGAATGGATGATTATACAAAAAAAAAAAACAAACTAACAACAGCAAAAAAAAAAAAAAAAAGTTTGGTTCATTAAAGAAAAAACATACTTTAGATAGTCTAGATTACCTGTGTTACACTTGCTAAAAAAAAAAAGAAAAGGAAACGACAACAACAACAAACACCGCCATGTCACTTATTTAGGGCAATGATGCTTTACTTAAAAAAAAAAAATCAAAGTGACGATCGAGGCAAGAGCAGAAATGTGACCAACCCGATCTTCAGCACCATTATGCTCAGGACTCCATGCTGTTTTCTCTCAGTAGATGGACTTTTAGGGAAATGAATTCAGAGCCAATGTTGATTCCAAGGGGAAAAAACCGTTGTACTGAAACGGCCTGCCAGAGATTCGAGCCTGCGACCCCAAGATCACCTGGATCAGAAGTTTGACATTGAGTGCCAGAATAGCTCAGTTGACACAGCACCAGACACGTAAAACTTGGTGATCCTGGGGATTGCAGGTTCGAATCCCCGCCGTGCTGTTTCGGTACAGAGAGATTTTCCCTCAGAGTTAACATCGATTCTGATTCCATTTCCCAAACAGTCCTCCGAGTGAGACTATAAACCAGAATTCCGAGGGTGAACCCACGCATAATATCTTGCCCTAAGGTAAAATTCTCATCACTAACTTTCGACAGAGAAGGCCAGTTTTGCCGTTGGTATGGATGACACGTGACACGTAGCCTGCACCCTGCGTGAGAAATGGAAAGAATGAAGGAAGTAAGGAGATAGTGTTGACTGAATGACACGGGAAACGACTGAATGAACCGCCGGCAGGCAGCTCTTCAGTCGGCACTACCCAGGTAGGCAGCCGTCGTGTACACGAGAGTGTGGATTGTCAGCGCCTAGAACCTTTGGCAAGGTGCTTTATGTATTCTGTGTTGTTGTTGCTGCTGTTATTGTTGTTGTTGTTATATTATTATTATTATTATTATTATTATTATTATTATTATTTTTCATCATCATCATCATCATCATCATCATCATCATTATTATTATTATTATTATTACTTGTGTTATTATCATAATTATTATTATTACAATTATCAGTAGTAGTAGTAGCAGTAGTAGTGTCATAATCATCATCATCGTCATCATTATCATCATCGTCACCGTTATTACTATTATTATTATTATTATTATTATTATTATTATTATTATTATATATTATTATTATTATTATTATTATCAAATGCGTTATTCCCACCCGCAATTTTAAGAAGACTGTACAATCTGTGCAGATGTCTGTGCTGTCCTTTCTGTTTATGATTTACCCTTTTCTTTTACACAATGAAGTAGCATGTATAGAACCGTTTATGTTCAGGGGGAAAAATACAAACAACAACGACAACAACAACAACAACGACAACAACAACAACAACGAACCAACGACAACAAAACTGATACCAAGAATTCGGACCTTCACGTAGGTGTGGAAAAGAAGTCAAGATTCAAAGAAAAAAAAAGGAACCCCCCAAAACACACACACACACACACACACACACACACACACACACACACACACACACACAGATAATGTGAAAGTCATTTCCAAAAAAAAAAAGAAAGAAAGAAAAGCTGCTACCATATGCATTTGTATGCAAAGACTGGGTCATATGAATTCAAAACATCTTATTCGTACTTACTGTATTTATGTATTTGTTTATTTATTCGTT
>JADBJO010027530.1:20000-21218 GCA_016801955.1 Conus betulinus
CTCTCTCTCTCTCTCTCTCTCTCTCTCTCTCTCTCTCTCTCTCATAACTTTAAAAATAAATGTAAAACAAATATTTCACACGTATGTCTATTTTAGTTGTTGCAACTGCACTGCTCGCCCATTTTCTCTTTCTCAGAGACATTCCAAACACACTTCTTATTAACTTCTCTTTAATGCAAACAGTATGTTTTACCTTACATATTACGAAATAAATGTATCATGCTATGCCACATTTGTTTGTGGGACATGAGGATTTGAAAACACTGTTGTCGCGCAGTGTTTTCAGAACTGTCTGTGGTACAGAGTGTGTATTCTAACCGTTTCCCCTTCTTTGAAACATTGAGTTGATTAGCACAACTAAAACAATGAACATATAAATAAATGAATGAATAAGGAATGAATAAACAAACATAATGGAATGGAGCGAACGAGAGGGAGATTGGGACGAATAAAACGGGATAGAAACAAAAAGGATGCTCAACATTAAGTATAACATCTTTCACTCGCAGTATAGTATTTGGCACCACCAAATTCTTCCGCGTGACCAGAATATTCTATCATCTATTGCCACCTCACCTCACCTGCGTCACACGAAGGACCAGCAAATCCATTTTGAACAGAGAACCATGTGTACTGCCTGGGCAGAAGCGCCTGTTGTCCACTGGTTCGGATTCGTCATTGAGGACTTATCTGAATACGTCGGTACCCCCGTTATAACAGGAGATATAGGACCTGTAATTCTGTGGGTTTTCTCACCATCCAGCCTTCAAAAGCAAAACCCATGAGCATGCCGATGGAGATAATGGAAGGAGGAAAACCCATGAACATGCCGATGGAGATAACGGAGGGAGGAAACCCATGAACATGCCGATGGAGATAATGGGAGAGGGAGGAAACCCATGAAACGATGCCGATAACGGAGGGAGGAAACCCATGAACATGCCGGTGGAGGGAGGGAGGAAACCCATGAACATGCCGGTGGAGATAATGGAGGGACCCATGAACATGCCGAGGGAAACCCATGAACATGCCGGTGGAGCCTAATGGAGGAGGAGGGAAACCCATGAACATGCCGATGGAGATAACGGAGGGAGGAAACCCATGAACATGCCGATGGAGATAACGGAGGGAGGAAACCCATGAACATGCCGGTGGAGAGAACGGAGGGAGGAAAAAAACCCATGAACATGCCGATGGAGATAACGGAGGGAGGAAACC
>JADBJO010027531.1:0-17500 GCA_016801955.1 Conus betulinus
CATGGGTACATGTTGCACTTCGGACTATGTCATACGTTTGATCTGAATTTGACACGGACACTTCCTGCAAGTGCCGCACCCCGCCCGCCGGGAGGGCGAGTCCGGAAACGCCGCTCCGGGAGGCAGGTTGCTTCGATTTACCTGGATCTCATCAGAAATTAAGGTTCCGCACAAAGACGCCAGGTGCGGCTTCTCTTTTGACAAAGCTCTTCGGTCTTCCTGTCACACCGCCATCTTCCCCTCTACGTGCTGGTAGTCCATTATGCCCATGAATGCCCTCTCGTCTGTCGCCCTGCCCCCGTGCATTATGCGCGTATGTGATGATAGGTCGATCCCATGCTTAATCCCAATTCAGCACGTCGCACCACAGCCCTAGGCATTGGACCGATAACTGGTTACACACACACCGACGTCGGTTCCGTACCAATCAGCTGTATGAAACTCACACCCGTTATGGCGCTAACTACACACGCGTCACTTTTTCCCCCACTTCCGCCTCCCCCCCCCACCTCTGTCCCCCACCCCCTTAAACCCAACACCACGGATGGGGGGGGGGGGGGGGGGGGGCGTTCCCCTTTTGTACTTTTGGAGTGTTCTTGCACGTTGAAAGTCAAGAGATGAAGTAGCAAAAGGAAACGTGAATGTTGAACGAATTCGCACAGTGTCCTAACACGCCTGCCCTCCGGCCCTAAAACAAATTCAACAGTTGGGAGAAGACACGGCCTAGGGCAGGGCAAGCGGGCATCACACCCCCTTATCCCTCCTCCCCGTTTACCCCCACGCTTTACCAACACCCCCCCCCCCGCCACCCCCCCCCCGCGGCGCCCCTCAGCTCCACTCCCCAATCTTTTGTTTTCCGTCTCTTCCCACTCTGTTCCGTGGGCCTTCCCCCTCGCTCGTCCACTATAGTCTTGCTTGTATGGGGTGCTGTTCGAACCTTAGGGTCCTCTTGCATGAGAGCAGTGCGTCCGTTACCATTTTGGGCAGCCCTTTCGCTCTACTTGACCTTTTTGCATCTCGCTTCCTATGGTTCTCCTTGTCGATTTTGCCCCTATTCTAGGTTCCGGTGTATTTCAGCTGTTGTCTTTTTCTTGAGAGTGATTTCGTTGGTTAATCTGGTGGTTAGGTCGTCCGGATACCGTCCTCACCTTCCTTTTGCTCACAGCTCTCTGGGGATTCGGTTTCCGGTACTGTTCGCTCTTTGGGCCTTATCAGCACCTCGGACCGTACAACGTGTGTACCTGCCCTCTTGAGCCTCCGTTGCAACCGCCTGCTTGTTACCACTCTTGACATTCCTTAATTGGATGGTTTGAGCCTTGAACACCACACTCCCCTCTCCACCCCCTCACCCCTAATTGTCTGAGTACGACCTGTTCCGCGCTGGCCCCCCTCCAGTCGACTTTTGCGCCCCCTTGCTGTTGGTTTTAACCCTCCGTCCCCCACAACCAACTTGCTCCTGTTCCGCCCTAGGCCCCTGTGGGGGCGCCCACCGGCTACTAACCCCCAGCGCGAGAGTACCCCACGTTTTCGACACTTGTCTGGTCTACCTCGTTGCACTCGTTCCAACAATAGAGAGAAACGCCGACCCCAGTTCCTGCCTACCATATGTTATCGTCACCTGTCCCAACTAATCTTTGCTGCTCACTGATTAATGACGCCCTTCCCCTCTGTTTTCACGTCATCATACCCCTTATGAACTACTCGATTAAACTTTAACAAATGATCAACATGGACAACCCCCCCACGATGATGTCGATTATATTTCCCTTTTGATGCCTTTTGGAGTGTATCGATTGAATACGGGGAAACGATTTCCTAAGTCCAAGTACCTTCGCCTCAAATTTATAAGAAAAGAACATGGTGAAAATAAAATCTGGTATGAAATTAAAAATAGATACCATGCTTTTATGTGTTAGAAAACCAATACACAACCGTGGATGGTGAATGGACAATTGATGTGTAAGGTTATGTACGGTTTTCACTCTTTTGGAACCAAGAACCCCGAAAGATAGAATAGTTTATTTACGGAACGAAGACCAACAAATTACTTCAGAAAGGGTCCTTGCGGTCATGCTCTTCTCTTGGACCCAGGTGCATGGCTATGATCAAAGGACCAGGGTTAATGGTGAGTGGAAACACGCTGCTTGTGAAGCTTGGTTGAGGGAGTTCGCCTAAGCACAGATGCCATGCAGAGTTTTTGTGTGTTGAGTATTTTGTTTAAAAGCGAAAAAAAGGTAATGTTCAGCTCTTCGAGTCGGAAAACCCACTAGATTCTGTTTTCCTCAGAAGAGCTCTCTCTGTCAGAAAGACCAAAATAAACAGCGCAATACCGACACCAATTTACTATGAAACTTTTACGAAATCGGCCCAATCACACAGACCGATATATATCTAAAACGTTACAAGTAAGAGAGAGGTGGTGCCAAAACGATCGAGAATGAACCAACAGTGGAAATTCCTCATTCCCAGATTCTCTCAGTTAGAAACCCACTCAACTTCGAGGCCAACAAGAGGATGGTTGTCTTTAAAGGGACAGAGGTCAAAAAACCGAAAATCTTCATTAATCAGGTTGAGCAAGAACTCAACGAGTCCTTCATATGTACCAAAAACATTTTTTGTCATCTAGTAGCAGGAGGTTATCGGAATTGTCGTCCTCGGTAGTCATCGGACTTGCTCATTTGGTCAGCGTATTGTATTGTTCGGCCATCTGGGCGCTGTGTTATCGACTTGTCATTTGAGTAGCGTTATTGACTCTAATATTAGTTTGTGTTCAGAGTGTGAGCAATCTGAAGGACACGGATTAACACACTGCCACCCTCCCCACATGCTTTCTCATCGCTTAAATTTCTCTTCTGCTCTCTCTCTCTCTCTCTCTCGCTATTCTCCTATCTCTCTCTCTCTTGGTGTTTAGGGTTTATCCGATTTACCGCGGGCGACTTAGTCTATGATTGAATGGACTTTGTGTTTCTTTCAGGAACATTCTATTGGGCACCCTGATCTTTGGACACCACTTTTTTATAGGTTGTCATTATGGGGAAAGATGAGCCACCCGATGTTTTAGTTCAGCGTTATCGCCGTTCCTAGCGGCTTTAACGGCTATAACGGTTACCCAGAAAGGCACGCGCGCGCCCGACACACCCACGCTTTCGGCATATCCCAGAAAGTACTGGCCGATCTTTGTGCAAATTAGAGGTCTTTCATTATGTGTGTGTGTGTGTGTGTGTGTGTGTGTGGTCCCCACACCCCACAGGTGGGACGTCTGTGTGTATCCTTATGGGTCAAGATAGCCCGCTGTTTTAGTTTACCGTTATAGCTAACGGGTGTCCTGCCGGGGGACAGGCCTAAAAATTTCTTCTGGAATACTCTCGGACAGTACTGGGCTCTCTTTGTGAAACTAAGCCGGTATGTAACGATGTCAGTTTACCGTTTTTAGCCGTTACTAAACGGTAGAACGGCCCATAACGAGTCGTGCTTTTTTATGGAATATCTTAGAAAAGTAGTGGGCCGATATATTTTGAAAATTGGTAGGAATGTTAATTTTAGTCACGGATGATGCCGATGTTTAAGTTTAACCGTTATATCTCTTACTAATGGCCAAGATAGTTTTCTTCTTAATGGAAAAATCCTCAGAAAGTACTCGGCCGACCGTTATGAAACTTTGTAGTGATGTTCATTATAAGTCACAGATGATGGCCGATGTTACCAGAATAGAGCCATAACCTAACTTGTCGCCCAAGACGGTTTTTTCTTTCTTTAGGGGAATCTCACGCGTATTCAGGATAAACTAAGAGTACTTTATATGCTTTGCATCTTTTGTTCAGTCTTGTTTCCCTTCTCGTGTCATTACAATACATATCACACATGCGCGCGCGCGCACGCACGCATGCGCGCACACGCACGCGCGCAAACACACACAACCGCAACACACACAACACACAACCCACCACACCCACACACACACACACACAGCTAGAGAGAGAGAGAGAGAGAGAGAGAAGACACGCCACACAAGAATGCTCTGAAGGGTTTTCATTCACTATATTCTAAGAAATCGACAAAAACGAATTTAAAGTCCAAAGCAGAGGAGGAACAACACCACGAAAGTGTAACAATATTCTTTCGTACTCTTGATTACCCGTGGACATTTAAAAATGGAATACTATTCCTGCTGACCAACACATGGGCATATCAACGTGAAATACTGTCCTCTGGCCCAACACATAGACATGTAACGTGAAATACTGTTCCTCCGACCACACATGGACATGTCAACGTGAAATACTGTCCTGCGACCACACATGGACATGTCAACGTGAATACTGTCCTCTGATACACATGGACATGTCAACGTGAAATACTGTCCTCCGACCACCCATGGACACGGTAACGTGAAATACTGTCCTGCGACCACACATGGACATGTCAACGTGAATACTGTCCTCTGACCACCACATGGAAATGTCAACATGAAATACTGCCCTCTGACCACACATAGACATTGTCAAACGTGAAATACTGTTCTCCGACCACACATGGACATGTCAACGTGAAATACTGTCCTGCGTACTACACATAGACATGTCAACGTGAAATACTGTCTTCCGACCACACAGGGAACATGTCAACGTGAAATACTGTCCTCTGACCACACATGAACATATCAACGTGAAAAACACTGTCTTGTAATCGCACATGGGACATGGTAACGTGAAATACTGTCCTCTGACCACACATCAACATGTTAACGTGAAATACTGTCTATTGACCACACATGGACATGGTAACGTGAAATACTGTCCTCTGACCACACATGGACATGTCAACGTGAAATACTGTCCTCTGACTACACATGGACAGTTAACGTGAAATACTGTCCTCAGATCATCCCCTCTCAACATGTTAACGTGAAATACTGCCCTCGCGGGATCAAGAGGTACCGACACGGAAAAGAATACTCCCCAGCCGCGCCCCTACCCCCACATGTCCTCCCACCCTCAGCCCGTTATGCGTTCCCTCTCTGATTTTTTTTTTTTTTCATGTTCACTACCCTCTAAGTTTTAAGAAGACCAGCATACACAAAAAGAAAAACGAGAGTGATATTTACTTTGGAGATTGAAGGGAAGAGACTTATTTAAGAAAGATCAGTGTGTTCCACCACTACCAGTGGTTCCGTTTATTCCCAGCATAAGAGCTCACCACTCGAAGACCCGGAAAGTACAGGGTGAGAATCTTGTCTCAGAAGTAGTGAGAAGTTCCATAGGAATGTACCTGTCATTCAGTTCGATGAAATAATATAACACACAGTCTGGGTAGAAAAGGGGCCTCGCAGACGTGGCATAGAAAAGCGTATGTCTTTTACTTTAACAACAACAAAGAAAAAACTTGTCTTTCAGTAAATAAAGAAGCTTTGGTTAGAGGAGGGAGGAAGGGGTGAAAGGAAGGGTGGAAGGGGGGCGGGAGTTAGGGAGGTAGGCGTGGAGATTGGCAGAGGGAGGTGGTTTTAATTCATAAGAAGCTTGATGTTCAGATGGGTGTTCCTTTCTTCCATTTGTCATCGTTTGTCAGCCCCACCTCCCCACCCCCTACCTCTCTCTCTACCTCCCAGCTTCCGCTCCTCTGTTAGGTCCTTGTCCTTTTCAACTCTGTTTCGTTCCTATCCCCCACTCCCCCCCACCGGCCCCCCCCTCCCCCTCCCCCCCTCCCCCCCTCCTCCCCCCCCCCCCCCCCCACCCCGTCACATAGACCATATGTATTTAGTTAATGCAGGCGTGAGGATCTGTCAATCTCTCTCTCTCTCTCTCTCTCTCTCTCTCTCTCTCTGTCTGTCTGTCTGTCTGTCTCCTCTCTCTCTCGTCTCTCTGTATGTCTTATGTCTGTCGGTGTTGTCTGTCTCTCTCTCTCTGTCTTTTCTCTCTCTCTCTCTCTCTCTCTCTCTTCTCTCTCTCCTCTCTCTCTCTCTCCTCTGCGTGTACACTGGCTGCCTCCCTCGATCTCCATCTTTTTCTATCCTGGTGGTGTTACTCTTTCCTTCCGTAATCCCTGCCTGCTAAACATAAGTGAGATCCGCGACTTTATGGAAATGTATGTTACATCTGACGATAATTTTCGTGGGGGAGGGAGGGGGGGGGGGGGGGGCTAGGAGGGTGGGGGTGGGGGTGGGAGGCGTAAAAAAAAACACACCCCAAAATGTACAAACGTAAATGTCACTGTGGATCACTTCAAATTTTGATATTTGATCCCGCTGTCGGCTTTTTTTTTTTTTCCACTCACAATCCCAGTAACTTTCCTCCACTTTTCTTCTTTTTTCCCCCATTGGAACATTCTAACATTGCTGAACATTGTCTGAATCCTATGATAGTCACCTGCATGTGTCACGGGACCATTAAACTGGACTTGATTTCCCCTTTCCCTCCCCTTCCCTCGCTTCCACACTCTACCCTGCGTACCCTTCCACACCCCCACCCACATTCCTCCTCACTTCTCTCCCATTCCCCTTATGTTTACTTTCTTCCTCTTCTTCCTCCTCCTCCTCTTTCTTGTATCCACCCCTTTTCCTTCCCTTTGTATCTTCCTCTCTTTCTCATCCCCCCCTTCTCCCGCCGCCCCTCCCTCCCCGACCTCTCCATCCCCACACACCACCCTCACCCCCCATTTTACATTGTGTTCGTGACGGGTTCTTCTGGCCGCCAGCCGTTCATGCAGTTGTTTTGCTTGGTGGCTGAAGGTCCGGAACACCAGAGGCGGGCATGATGCCCAGGCCAGCGGGGACACGTGGGTGGAAAAAACACGCCACTCTCCTCTGGCTGATCGCGGTCGCGTGCCTGTGTCTCGTCCTGCTCGTCCTCGTGGTAACCGTGACATACATCATCAAGGCGAGACGCATCGCTCTTGCTGACTTTGACTGGCACCCACAAGGTATGATTAGGATCAGTGGATGCATGCGGAGGGCGGAGGTGGGGATGGGGGATGCCGAGGAGGATGGGGGGGGGGGGGTGAACATGTATGAGGAAAAGTGGTGGGCATTTAGGAAGGGGAGTGGGTGGGTCGGTCGAGATGGGTGGGGAAGTGAGGGGAGGAGGTGGAGGGGGATGGGGGATGCCGGGGAGGATGATGGGGGGGGGGGGGTGGACAGGAATGAGGAAAAATGGTGGGCATTTAGGGTGGGTCGAGATGGGTGGGGAAGTGAGGGGAGGGGGGGGGATGGAGAGAAAACAGGCAGGTGACGGGGCCTGGAATGCTATTATCTTTTCATAATAAATCTTGTATTTGTACGAAACAAAATTGCAACTGTCGGGGAAGGGGAAGGGGGGGGGGGGGGGGGGGGGGGCAATGTAGATAAGGAATATTCTTAAATTGATGTCGGTGATTTGGGAAAAAAAAGACTGAATCAAGATAAGTATTCGGCAAGAAAAGTCTTTTTCTTTCAAAGACTGGGACGAAAGGAGTACGAAGAGGGAGGGGGACCGCGGAAGTCATTCCAAATATGGAGTGGGATGGGAACAAAAAAGTCAGTGTGGGAAAGATCAGCCATCGATACCTCCAACCAATCCTTTCAGTGTCCGATTTGCATTGATGGGTAAGATTTCCTTTCAATCCTGCTCCTGCACAAAACTTTTTTTTTTTTGTCCAAGATCAATGGGGAATCGATTGGAGACATCTGAAAATCTAAGGATACACAGCAAAATACGCAGGACACTATCTGCTTAGCTCCCTGCTGACAACAATAATTGCTTTCATATCACGGCATCAACCAAGCCCGAGGAATACAGACACATGATGTGTTGGTCACAATATTTAAGTAACACTCAGTGGCGGATTCTTTTAGTGGGTGAAACTCGACTGTGAGGTTCTAGTCATCCCAGCTGAGCCCATGGCAAAACTCAGCTCTGGGTAGGTGCCGGTCAGGGTAGAGAAATTCCACACATAGATAGCCATGACAGGTTTCAACACTGCAACCTCCTAGCTGAGAATACACCAAGCTGATCTTTTGAGACCTTGATGCAAGGTTCACACTAGTCCTAGGCTTGGCAGGACGCAAATGTAGGTCGGAGTCCTGTTGGTTTTAACAAGTTGGATAAACATGTCTGCTGGGGTCCGATAAAACCCCTTTTAGTCTCCATTAGTTCTGTAGCTAGTCTGGCACCAGTCGAGCCCGACTTACAGGCCTTTGGACGGTTCAAAATTTTTTCACGACCATTCCGATCATTTTTTTTTTTAGGTCACGGTCTCGATTAGTCTCGATTAGTCATGTTATTCCTATCTACACCTATGTAGTCCTACCTATTTCCTATCTGTTATTAACTAATTGTTGAAAAAGTTTTGCACTCGTCTGCACTAGTTTCATAGATAAGGAGGCCGGATGTTGTTTTGGAATACCCAAACCAGTGCAGACAAACTGTGACCAAGGGCGCCAAGCGGTAGACTAGTGCGGACCAGTTAGGACCCATCATGACTTTGAATCGAATTGTGGCGGGAAAAAAAAGCCGACCCGGTAAAACAAGTTAGGACTGGTTCTGACTGATTCAAGCTGCGCGTGCGTTATCAAGACTTCCTGGGAGGAGTAGAAAAAAACAGGCGGGGACATACTGCGTTTTATCATTCTTCTATATCGATAAGGGGGAGTCCCAGCAGCAAGCGGCACCAATCGACACTGATTTTAGTAGTTCGGAGACACTTCCTGTGCAGGACCACATGAAAACCGATCAAGACCATCATTTTTCTGAGTCGAGCGATGGACCCGAGTTGGGCCATGATATGGCATAGTGTGAACCTTGCATTAATGAGCAGGCACATCAGACAAAACGATGCTTGTGATAATGGAAATGCCAAGTTCCTTCCCCGTGAAGTATTAAGGCTAGAACATACATGTTTATTTGTTTGTGCTGCCTGAAGAAGACCAAGGGACCGAAAACGCCCTGTGTCTAAATTGTAATTTGTTTTCCATTCGACAGGTGGGCCCACTGGCTGGAATTTTTTTTCTTTTTTTTTAAAGTTTTTGTTTTGTTGTTGTTTTTGTTTGTTTGATTGTTCTTCAGCTCCTGCCTGTAGTAATTCTTATTCTTCAAGTTTTATTTTGTGTGTGTGTGTGTGTGTTGTGTGTGTGTGTGTGTGTGTGCACGTGCACATGTGCGTGCTTGTATGCAAGCTTGCACGCTTGCATGCTGGGTGGTGGTGGTGGTGGTGGTGGTGGTGGTGGTGGTGGTGGTGGTGGTGGTGTGTGTGTGTGTGTGTGTGTGTGTGTGTGTGTGTGTGTGCGTGCGTGCGTGCGCGCGTGCGCCTGCGCCTGTGCAGAACAACAGAGTGGCTCCACAAAGCCAGCAGCAGCGAGGCTAAACCCTGCTTTCACAAGCGACCAGGGCGACGCTGACGCCGAGTACCCGGGGAGCGCTTTGAGGAGGAGAAGGTCTCCGTCCTCCTCAGTCGCTGAGCTGTTTGCCGCTCAACCAGCCAGTGAACAACAGCCAGCTGCTTCTCACAGAGTCACTGAGCAGTTCACCGCTCAACCAGCCAGTGAACAACAGCCAGCTGCTTCTCAGAGAGTGGCTGAGCAGTTCGCCACTCGACCAGCCAGTGAACAACAGCCAGCTGCTTCTCAGAGAGTCGCTGAGCAGTTCGACGCTCGACCAGCCAGTGAACTGCCATCTACTTTTCAGAGACTCCTTGATGTGTTCGCCACTCGACCACCCCCGTTCGCTACTTGGCCAGGCAGTGAACAACGGCCAACTGCTTCTCAGAGACTCATTGAAATGTACAACGCTCGACAAGCCAGTGAACAACGGCCAGCTGCTTCTCAGAGACTCTTTGAGATGTACAACGCTCGACAAGCCAGTGAACAACGGCCAGCTGCTTCTCAGAGACCCATTGAGATGTACAACGCTCGACAAGCCAGTGAACAACGGCCAGCTGCTTCTCAGAGACTCTTTGAGATGTACAACGCTCGACAAGCCAGTGAACAACGGCCAGCTGCTTCTCAGAGACTCTCTGAGATGTACAACGCTCGACAAGCCAGTGAACAACGGCCAGCTACTACTCAGAGAGACGCTGAGCTGTTTGCCGTTCGACCAGCCAGTGTACGACAGCCCACTACTTGTCAGACACAGCCTGATCCTCTAGCTAGGATTCAGTTACCGGGACAAGGTTCTTGAAGAAGATGAGTATGGGATGTGGCCTTATCGTTTGGATCAGGAAGAACCGATTCTGACGCTGCCTCAGTATCTGGTTCAGGGAGAGCCTCCGATTCAGGTAAAGCCTTTGTATCTGGTTCAGGGAGAGCTTCCGAGTCAGAGGCGGCCTTTGTATCTGGTTCAGGGTAAGTCTGTGGTTCAGGCACGGGTTCGGGTTCAGGAAGAGCCTCCGGTTCAGACACGTGCTCGACATGAAGTCCAGGCACAGATTCGAGCTCAGTCACGGGCTCAGAAAACAGGCTCAGGTTCAGGCACAGGCTGGGGATGAGGCTCAGGCACAGGTTCAGGCTCAGGCACAGGCTCTGGCACAGGTTCAGGCTCAGGCACAGGCACTGGATGAAGCTGAGGCTGAGGCTCAGACACGGGCATGGAATGAGGATCAGGCACTGGCTCGGGCTCAGGCACGAGCTCAGGCACAGGCTGAGAAGCTGGCTCCGATTCAGACACGGGCAAAGGATGAGGCTCAGACACAGCCTCAGACTCCGGCAACGGTTGAGGAACAGGCTCAGGTCCGGACACGGGCTCGGCACAGGCGCAGGCTCAGGTTCAGGCTCAGGAGAGAAGTAGGGTTCAGACATGGGCTCAGGGTCGGGCAAAGGCACGTGGTCGGCGGGGTCGGAGGGGTTGGCCCCACGTGGTGGGAAGGGGGTGACCCCAGGGATGCTTTGGACAAAAATCTGTCAGCGTTACATTATCGTATGGCAGAACGGGAATGGCACTGAGGAGAGCAGGGCGGGTGCAGGACAAAGAAACTGGGGAGGATGATATGGTTCTAGAAGATTTGGAGGAGGACGAGGTGTCAGTTTAGATGGGAGGTCAGTGAGGCAAGACAGAACAGCGAGTTGAGAGTCGGTCCACCCGTAATGTCCACTGCTCATCCTGTGAATGTTGGGGGGTCGGTTTCATTCCTGGGATGGAGATGACGAATGCGTTTCAAGAGACAGAAAATGACTTAATTCATTATGAACAAGACAAAGTCCTTTTTTATGTGCGCAAATCTGGGCCTGTCAAGGAGGGTATGAGGGGTGACAGAGAGAGACAGAAACAGAGAGAGAGAGAGATCAGGGAGGGGTGGGGTGGGGATAAAGTGTGAAAGAATGGGGGAAGGAATACGGGAGAAGGCGTGACAGAACAAAAGCGGAGGAATACAAAATGGACGAATGTATGTTTGTGTCAGTGTACGTTGATTGCTATCAAAATTGTGAGGAAGCAGGGGAAAGAGAATTGTAACGCTTTTGGTTTAAAGACAAGAACAGGGGGTGGGATGGAAAGGTGGGGAAGGAGGGATTTCAGAAGAAGAATGTGAGAAATGCAGTGGTGTGTGTGTGTGTGTGTGTGTGTGTGTGTGTGTGTGTGTGTGTGTGTGTGTGTGTTGAGAATAACTGAAAAAAAACATATCAATTTTCAGATGTGTTTGATGAGCTATGATAAATAACATGCAAGCAAACTTCTACATGAGCCTAGAATAAGACACTAAACAGTGAATCATTTGTATATCCCCCTCCCCCACATATTAAAAAAAAGTAGTGGAGATATAACAAACTATATTCCAGTACTCAAAAAAAATTGTCTAGAAAAGGCATTACATGACAAATTCGTCAGACTTTTAACCTGTAGCATAAAACATACTACGTATGGAGAAAACGGTCCGTCTTACCAGGTCAACCAGACAGCGTGCATACCAACAGGCCAAACGAAGAGTCGCCTGTGTACGATCTTCTTTCAATGGCGGGAAGAAGCAAATGAAAGCCAGCAGGACAGACAGTCGATTCGTTCTCTTGCTTTCTCCATTGCTTGTTCCTTGATTCGTTCGTTCCCTGGCTCGCATGTATGTTTTGTCCATCCATTTTGTTTTGTGGGAAGGATTTTTAAACGTTTCCCATTCGTTGTGTCGCTCGTTTAGCTACAGAGTGTTTTTAGTGAGTCTCTTTTTTGTTTAAACAAATTTTGTGTACTCAGTGAACTATGCAATCTGTTGGTTTCATTGCATTTTAATTTCCTTTCATGTTTATTTTTTTTTATTGAAACGCTCTAAGTATAATGCGATCATAGATTTTAGGAAATGCGTATCCATATGGGACCTGATGATCTCACACAAAGCACGTTTTCTTGTGTTCAGGGAGAATATCCTTTCTTGTAGGCTATGTGCAATTTCAGTGTTACCTTTGAGCTTGGTCACGTAGTGTGTACAGACTAATAAGCTTGTGGCCATCTTCAGTGGGTATGCAGAAGAAGAACCAGCCTACTGCATGCATGCTTTTTCTTGCGTGCACTCCAGCCAGCTTTCTTCTCGAGTCTCCTAAAGCTCAAAGCAAGTTTTACGTGTGGTTATTTCATTGCAAAAGTCGATGCTTTAGTACATGAAAATCTTTTAGCATCACATTATCATTTGGGGCAATGGGGGATGGTGCTGAGGAGAGTGGGCTGGGTGCAGGACGAAGTCATCAATGAGGCAAGACAGAACAGAGAGACGAGGGTCAGTCTGCCCATTATGTCCACATCCTTGCGATTGCCGAGGGGTCGGTTTCATTCCAAGGATGGAGATAAGGTATGTGTTCCAAGAGACAGAAAATGACTTAATTGCATGATGAACAAGACTTAACTTCTTTTCATGTTCTCAAACTTGGGCCTGTCAAGGATGGGTGCAAAGGGTGACACAGGGTGAGAGAGAGAGAGAGAGAGAGAGAGACAGAGAGAGAGACAGAGAGAGAGAGAGGAGGGGGGGTAGGGGAAAATCAGGGAGGGGGTGGGATGGAGAGAAAATTGTGAAAGAATAGGAGAAGGAATAGGAGGGAGGGCGTGAAAGAACAAAATGGGAGCAATACAAATGGACAAATACATGTGTCAGTGTGCGTTGATTGCTTTCAAAAAGTGTGAGGTAGCAGAGAAAAGAGAATTGTATGCTCTTGGTTTGAAGAAACAAACAGGGTGGGATGGAAAGGTAAGGGTGGGGGATGGATTTGGGAAGAATATGAGAAGTGCAGGGTGTGGATGCTGGGGTGGAGAGAGAGAGAGAGAGAGAGAGAGAGAGAGAGAGAGAGAGAGAGAGAGAGAGAGAGAGAGAGAGAGTGTGTGTGTGTGTGTGTTTGTTGAGAATAAGTGAAAGACATGCCATCAGTTTTCTGACGATGTTTGGTGCTGAGCTGTGATCAGTAACCTAAGAATGAACCTTCTCTACAAGAGCCCCAAAATAAGACTCTTCAAACAGAATCATTGCTATACACCCCCCCCCCCCCCCTCCCCCAATAAAAAAAAAGCCATTAGAGATAAACAAACTATATTCCCTTATTCAAAACAAAATGCCCCAGACAAGGCATTACATGACAAATTCGTCAGACTTTTAACCTGTGGCATAAACATACTACGTATGGAGAAAACGGTCCGTCTTACCAGGTCAACCAGACAGCGTGCAATACCAACAGGTCAAACGAAGAGTCGCCTGTGTACGATTTTCTTTCAATGGTGGGAAGAAGCAAATGAAAGCCAGCAGGACAGACAGTCGATTCGTTCGCTCGCTTTCTCCATTGCTTGTTCCTTGTTCCGTTCGTTCCCTGGCTCGCATGTATGTTTTGCCCATCCATTTTATTTGTGGGAAGGATTTTAAACGTTTCCCGTTCGTTGTGTCGCTCGTTTAACTACAGAGCGTTTTTAATGGAGTCTCTCTCTCTCTCTTTTTTTTAAACAGTGTACACAGTGAACTGTGCGAATTGTTGGTTTCATCGCATTTTGATTTCCTTACTGATTTTTTTTTTTTATCAAAATGCTCTAAGTATAATGCGAGCATACATTGTAGGAAACGCATATTTGTGTGGTACCTGATGATCTCACAAGAAGAACTTTTTTCATATTCAGGGAAAATACCCTATTTTTGAGCTTGGTCACATAGTGTGCGTAGGCTGATAAGCTGGTGGCTGGCTGGCTTCAGCAGAATATGCAGAAAAAAGAGGCAACATGATGTGGGGAATAAGACGATGATGCGTGTGCGTTTTTTTTTTCCCCTGCATATTCTCTAGCCTCCTTTCTTCTCGAGTCTGCTGTGCTCATAGCAAGTTGAGTGTGTGGTTACTTCATATGTCGTTGTTTGCTCTATTACTGGGGGCATGACAACGAGAACTACATTGTAAGGTAAACAAAAATGTATAAGGCATTGGTGTATACGAAGAATCCCTGGAAAATCAAAGTCAGCCTCCAATCTGTGCGAAACGCACAGAATAAGAAAATGATTCGGTTCAGTTTTTGCATACAAGTCGCAAGCGAATTTACATACGTATATGCTTACACACGCACACAGAACGCACGTGCATTTCTGTCAAGTGGCCAGCTTCCTGCTACTTTTTTACCTTTGGGTTTTTTTTTTTAATTCTCGAGAAATTGGTCGAATCTCGAGTGGTTTTGATTAAATAAAGCGTGTGATGCATACGTTACGATTAAAGGATTTTATGCCATGGTGAAATTCCTTTTTTAGCAATTTTTTTTTTGGAAAGAAATCAGTACTTTTCTCTCTGGCACAGAGATTATGTTCAACGGATTTTATACCATGGTGAATTTTAGTTCTGTTTCTGATACTCTCACAGTACGTTCTTTAATCGGCATTTAAATCTTTACTACAGAGATTCTGCGTCGTCGATTTTCAGTATTTCTTGCATTGTACAGTGAACTCTACGATCGGTTATCATGTTAACCGATGCATTTTAATGTTTATCCAGAAGCCAAGTGATTGGTCGTTTGCATTTTTCTTACGTAATTGCTGTCAAGGCGAGCGGTGCAGGATGCTAACATTGATACGACATTCCTATTCTGATCTTTAATAAATTTCGGACGAGAGTTTTATTCACTGTGCTTTTCGAGTGACATTTCGGTCATGTCTGTGCGTTCTGACTGTACGATAAAATAGACAACTCTCTCTCTCTCTCTCTCTCTCTCTCTCTCTCTCTCTCTCTCTCACACACACACACACACACACACACACACACACACCTCGCGAGTAAGTGTGACTCTAATGGCTATGTGCGTTTGTAGAGTGGTTGTGCCAGCACGTCAATTCAAAAAAAAAAAAAAAAAAAAAAAGACAATTAGCCTCTCATTTACAGACAGTAACCTACATCAACTGGTAAACTTTGCTCAAAGTTAAAGAGAGGTGGTTTAGTTAAACGTAAGTTCAATGACACATTGTTTTGCGCCCTGCTTAGTTTACATTTTGGGTGTCTTGGAGCAAATCTTCAAAGCACTGTGAGTGTGCACTCGGCAGCAGAAATCCAGTAGACTGGGTACTAGATCTCAGAAAAAGCGTTTGGCAAGCTCCACATAGAGAATTACGACATAGATTAAAAGGTAACGGGATTCGGGATAGACAGTTACTCTGGACTGAAAATGTTGGAACGCGTATGTTGGTGCACAGCGAAGCGGAATCGGAGAAGAACGTGTTGTCAGTAGTCTGTCTGTCTGTCTGTCTGTCTCTCAATCCACAGAACTCTTTCCACAATACTTCATTTATTTCTTGCAGACGTTTTCCCTGAAAGCTTTAAAGCCTCGTAAAACTGGCTTTGCTGTCTACATAAAGTTTATTCCAGCGCGCGCGCGCACGCACACACACACACACACACACACACACACACACACACACACACACACACACACACACACACACACACACACACACACGCACACACACACAAACACACACACACACACACACACACACACACACACACACACACACACACACACACACACAAGCGCGCGCGCGCGCAGCGTTTCGGCACTTAGCCTTCCTCAGGGCACGCTGTATTACTGCACTGACTCACAAACAATGCCTTTTCCTCCACCACTCCTCAAGAACAAAGCTCACGCGATGGTCAAGATTCAAAGTATTTAGAACAATGTTTACATGATTTTCTCTAGTTGAATCTCCATATTCTCTATACATAAAACTAATCAATTTCCAAAGGTAAGTAACTGAGCACCATTCCAGCAAAATACCGGTATCTGACCAGGAGTTATATGTTAGTGTGTTTCCTCCCTTTTGGAGATTTCTCCCCTTGGAGACTATAAGCTTGCTAAAGGCTCCTTTTCAGAAGCATTTATTATTCCCCATTCACCCACTCAAGCACATACTGTTAAATTCACAAACATACCATGGTATTGCACACCAGCCTTTTTTTCTGAGATAGCATTCTGCTTAAAACCTAAAAGGCAGTGGAGTCCAGTTCGGATTTTCCGAGGTCACTGAGGAGAAACAATCAGGTTTCGAAATACCGGTATCTGACCAGGAGTTATGATATGTTAGTGAGTTTCCTCCCCTTTGGAGATTGTCTCACCCTTGGAGACTATAAGCTTGCTGAAGGCTCATTTTCAGAAGCATTTATTATTCCCCATTCACCCACTCAAGTGCAAACTGTTAGTTAGGCAGTTTTTATCTTCCACTGCAGATATGAGAGCTTATCTCCGCCTATTTTCTCAATCTAAGACATAAGAGCAAGTTTTGTTTATAATTTGATACATGTGTATATATATATGTATACATACAAATACATGTACGTATGTATGTATATGCATATAAATGCAAACACAAACACATATTTATAATTTGTAATATGCCTGAAATATAAGGTACTTTGCATTCATTGCGCCGTCAACATTGAAACAACTATAACGTTATCTAAAAAAAAAAAAACAAAGTTGACCTCAAATCTGTGTTAGCGAGCTGGTGAAGCAAACAATGACTGTCAAACGTAAGACGATTATAGGAAAATTCCACACCAGCGACAAAAACCTACATTACGAATTCAACATTGAAGATAATGCACGGCAAGTAACAAAGCTGAAGAAGAAGAAAAATAAAACTTGTCGTTTTTGACTGGAATCTTTCTTTTCAACAGCATGTTTGATAAAGATACGGATGCCTGCAGATTGCAGATTGTGTTTCAGTTCCAAACCGAAGACATCATCTTCAAAGTACAGTTCCAAACCGAAGACACCATTTTCAAAGTGGTACATCATTGTTTCTGCATGAAATGAAATCAAATAAATCTTTAAAAAGACGGTTTCTGTCATTAAAGAAGGCAACCAACGTTTATTAAAACGTCCTCTTTAAACTAGCTTAGGAGCTATTTCTTTAAAGGGGGGGGGGGGGGAGAGAGAGAGAGAGAGAGAAGAGAGAGAGAGAGAGAGAGAGAGAGAGAGAGAGGAGGGGGGGGGGGGGCATAAATCTTTGGAATTCATGACCAACCTAAGTTCTTAGCACAGAAAAAAAATCAAGCAACAAATATTGAAACGAATCTGGCTTCCAAATAATCTGAATACTGGAAAATAAGTCA
>JADBJO010027532.1:0-12500 GCA_016801955.1 Conus betulinus
ACGACATCAAAAAACAATGCAAGTCGTCTGAGCAGAGTTCATAATGCAGCAATGCCAGTCCAGGCAATGGAAAAATATTAAGGCATGAATATTTATGGATAAGTGCTTGTTGTTTGTGTGCAACAGCTCAGACCCATATTGGGGTGTTTTTTGTATGTAAACGTATTTCGGAAATCTTCTTCCTCCTCCGATCTTACAAGAAAAAAACATAACAAAGTTTGTACAGATATGACGTAACCAATGATGTAAAAATGATTTACGTCATTTTTGAGTTTTAATCGTGCGTTGTTCAAGAGAGGAGAAGAAACGGACGGGCCTTGTGTCCAGCCTGGCATTGGATTTGTGTGTGTGTGTGTGTGTGTGTGTGTGTTTATTCATTCGTTACTGTTTCCATCGGGTGATGTCAATGGTTCGACAGTGCTGCTGTACCTGTGGAAATTTGATTCAGCTGGAATTCTTTTGTGGTTTAACGTGGTTCACTGTGCCTTGTCAATCTTCAAATCAACTGTATTCGTCAGTGGTTCGTCGGTGACGCTGTACCTGTGGAATTCTGTTGTGGTTTAACGTGGCTCACTGTGCCTTGTCAATCTTCAAATCAGCTGTATTCGTCAGTGATTCGTCGGTGATGCTGTACCTGTGGAAATTTGATTCAGCTGGATTTTTTTTTGTGGTTAAACGTGGTTCACAGTGCCTTCTTCTTCTTCTTCCGTAGAGTCTCCACAATCAACAGGCTGATTATATGATACTGTGAAATGGGGGATCTGCTGGGGAAAAAACCCAAATTCTAATTCCTGTTTCATGAACATGAAATTACACACATTCATACCACAAAGTGACACCCCCACCCCTAACTTGCCGACTCACAAGCCCAAGCAAAACAAAACAAAACAAAACAAAAAAGCAAAATGAAAAAAAAAAAGGTAAAAGCTAAGTGCGGAGCTGCCAGCAGGCTACCACTGTCGCTTTTCATCCATTACTAGGGACTAGCTGGTGCCAGGTCGCAGTAGACAGCTCAGGCCCGCAACATCGTTCCACTCATCCATTCACACAACAAGACAGCTTTATGTAGAATCTACTAAGATGCCTGTTGACCCATGACACAAATGTGTCAGCCCACAATTGTTCTTGGGAGGAACGACATCAGCCGGTAGCAGGTGTCTGCAGCTAATTGATTAAACTGCTGATCATGACTTCGTCGCTCTCTCTTCTTGGGAGGATGGAGCTGCTGTTTCAACCTCGGGCAGCTGACTAAGTTGTTCTTGATTTTATAGAACATGGAGAGCCTTGCTTTATTCCTTCTGTTCTCAAGGGACATCCAACCTAGAGTCTGCAGCATGTTGGTAACGCTGGCAGTACGTTGGTAGCGGTTAAGCACAAAGCGGGCTGCCCTACTCTGGATTTTTTTCTAACTTCACCTTATGCTGTTTCTCATAGGGGTCCCAGACGGATGCCGAATATTCCAGCAGAGGCCTAACAAACATTTTATAGGCTTTAGCCTTTATGCTAGGGGAGCTGATTTTCAAATTACGTCTGAGAAAACCCGGGGCCTGGTTGGCTTTGGATGGAGTTGATATGATTGTCCCAATCCATCTTGTTCCGCAGAATGACTCCAAGATATTTCGCAGAGTCTACAACTTCCAGGGTGTGGCCGTGGAGATGGTATTCACACTGTAATGGCCGTGTTTTTGTGTGACAGGGAGGGTGCTGCACTTTGCAGGATGAAACTGCATGTCCCAACTCTTCTCCCAAACAGCAAGCTGTTGGAGGTCGTGCTGTGTAGTGGGCTTGGTCCTGGGCAGATCTGACCCTGGTTGTATACCGCAGTATCGTCTGCAGAGTCTGCTGTTTGTAGTCAGATTGTCGGCCTTGTCAATCTTCAAATCAACTGTATTCGTCAGTGGTTCGTCGGTGATGCTGTACCTGTGAATTCTGTTGTGGTTTAACGTGGTTCACGGTACCTTGTCAATTTTCAAATCAGCTGTATTCGTCAGTGATTCGTCGGTGATGCTGTACCTGTGTGTTGTATGATACTATGCTATTTCACTGGTGGTACTGGGCGCTACGTGAGTTTGTGTTTGTGATCGGTGTGCATGATGCGTCATTTTTTTTTTTTTTTTTTTTTTTAAATATATGAAAGTGTGAATGAAAGAGAATAAAATTCGGGTGAATGATATTAGTTCAAAGATTTCTTATTTAATTAGGGGGGGGGGGGGGGGGGGGGGGGGGGGGGGCGCTGGAACCGATAGGTCTATTTCTCTGTCTTTTCACTCCAGTTCAAGTCTTAGCGAGCTTGACAGACGGTCTGTCCAAGGCAGGCAGCAATATGCCACCCTGTGACCTACAGAGAGACCAAAATTACCAATCCACAACCAGAATCAAAACCAATAGAAGAGAAGGCAGTGGTGCTGATCCAATCCATTGGCTCCAGAGATACCAGCAAACAATCCTCTTCAAATTGAGAACTGGCCACTGCCGACTGCTGAGCCACCCCAGCCGAATCACAAGACTGCCCACACAGATGAATATCCGTGTGGCACTGGCTCTCAGACCCAAGAACACATCCTCCAATACTGTCCACCTCATGCTGTTCTACGGCGTCCAACCGGGTCACAGGATGCAGAACTGCAGATGCAGCTTTGGGGCAGCCGTCAAGACCTCGAGAAGACTGTGGTTTCATCATGGCGACAGGACTGAAGATCTGATGCAACCAACAAAATCGACCGCAGAAGAAGAAGAGCAGGTCTATTCTAGGAGTGGGAATCTGAATCAGAAGATGAATTTGATTTCATAACTTGTTTAAACGTCCATATTTTAATAGAGAAGGGGTCAGACTGATGGCAAAATTCTTCAGAAAACAACGTAAAAACGTCGAAATATATCACCCTTGCATGATATTAAAAAAAAAAAATTAAAAAAAAAAAAAGTAGACGAAATTTGGCAAAGGTGGTTTGATTTCTTAAAACGATTCTGAATCAGTTTTGAAAAAAGTTACTTTGCTCCGTCAGTAGAAGGTGGTAATGTGATAAAACACTTTTCTTTTCTGTCATTTGGTATTTCACAAGTAGCTTCTCTCTCTCTCTCTCTCTCTCTCTCTCTCTCTCTCTCTCTCTCTCTCTCGAAATTATTTGTCAGAGTTAGATTTAATATTGCGATGGAGAGTTTGAGATAATGAAATTCTTGTAATTTTCTGTTAGACAAGTTCTATAAAAGGAGGTGGTGGATCCCTCCTCCATCCCCCTCCCTCCCTCTCTCTCTGTGTCTCTCTCTCTCTCTCTCTCTGAAATTATGTGTCACAGTTCGTTTTCATGTATCCCGATGGAGAATTTGAAATGAAAAAAAAAATACTTGTAATTCTTTTCCGTTAGATAAGTTGTAGAAAACGGACTGGTGATCCTCCATCCTCAAATGTTAGGACTGTTGTCAATGGCTCCATGACAGAAGTTAAAAGATGGCAAAGTCCCGGAAAAAAAAGCTCTACAGCGTTCGCACATGATCATAAAATTAATGATCAAATGGAATTACTTTGAGAGAGAGAGAGAGAGAGAGAGACAGACAGACAGACAGACAGACAGACAGGACACAGACAGACACAGCAAGACAGAGATGTGGTAAGGGAGATCAATTCAAATTATGGAAGAATGATGTACGTCTGCATTTCTTCCTCTCGTTAGATGAGCAGCCCGGTGTCCTCGATGAAGGCTGCCGTCCGTCACAGTTCCTCCAGGTTCCGTACAGCTTGGCTTCCACTGCTGTCGGTGTTGGCCAGTGCTTTTTCCTGGATGCTGCATACGTCGTACAGACTTGAAGGATGTGGTCGGTTGTCGTTGGTCCCTCACCACAAGGGCACTCTCCACTCTGTCCAATGCCAAATTTTGTGTGCATGTGGTGGAGCAGGCGATTGTGTCCAGTCCTCAGGCGGAAGATGTTGACCTGTTCCTGTCATCCAAGCAAATTGTGTGTGTCTTCTGGGTTGTATTTGAGATGCAGGAGGCGCCATTTTATTCCTTGCTGTGCCTTGATGAGTATCCTGATATCATCGTATGATACCAGTTGTTGGCCTGCTCCTTCTGTGCACCGTCTTTTGCCAGAATATCCGCTTTTTCGTTGCCTCTGCACGTCTGCATGAATTGTACCCCTTTTTCAGATTCTCGAGGTGATCTGAAAAGTCGAGCTTCACAACCATTTGGCTCATCTAGTCCCCCACCCCCTCCCCTTCTCGCCCCCTACCTCCCAGCCCACTCAATCCCACCTTCTTTCCGAATTCCGCTCTACTGAATAATAATAAAAAATAATCTCAAAAGAACCGGGGTAGGACTGGTAATTGGAAGGGACTGGGTTTCCCATTTCCATCTGAATGCAAGCGTTTTCTTGCTGTAACCACAGATATAGATGGGGAAGCTCCTTGGGTAAACATCTTTGCCTTTCACCGATTTACAGTTCTATTCTGAACAATGAAGGCATTCACCACTTCCTGTTAATCCGGGTCGGCTGTCAGTGTGCCTCCTGTTCTTTGGATGACTGTGTGTTCACCACACCATGCTGCTGATAGTATCAAACTGTCAAGTTTGAAACACACACACACACACACACGCACACACGCACACACACACACACACACACACACACACACCACACACACACACACACACAACATGACAGTGGTTTGCATGTGGGCAAAAAGCTATATGCAGGCATTGGCCAGCTTGCCCAACAACAGCGAACAACAAGCTGGCACCACAGACATACACCACAGACATAAAAGTCGATGGCTGGCACACGTAATTACCCCGAGAGGCCACCCCAGGCAACTGAACAATTTCCTCGTGGCGTGCCGTGATTGCGATGATTGGAAGTTGTTGGTAATCTTCGTTGGCGACTTGAACTCAAACCAAGTTGAACAATGGAAAAGGGCGAGATACTCTTCCCCCCTATTCATTGTCGGTCTATGTAGCCCCCAAAGAGGAGGTTCTCTGCAGTGAACAGTTCATGTTCGTAGCCAAACATCGAGGTATGTGTCTATTCTGGGTGACATGGTCGACGGGGGATACCCCCCCCCCCCCCTCTACCCCCCACAGGTAAGGCAGCAGGACAGAGACCTAAGGCTTCACAAAGACTTCACACTACCAGGATGACAACATTGTAGGTGGGCAATGCAATTTTTTTTAGGTGTAGTTAGGTGCCCAGAGTTACAGCCCAATGTGAATCTCCTCCCCCCCCCCCCCCCCCCCCCCCCCGTTCCCTTCGGAAAGTACATGAGCCCCTCCGAATGTCACCAGTTATCCCCCTTCTGCCTATGTTCTGTTTATTTTTTAGGAATGCTTCCCTGTTGGGGTACCGTTTTTGGTTCGATTCTACGCCGCCGACCCACTATGAAACAGGTCACGTGACAGCAGTATGTGCGATGTTTTAACTGATGTACGTACGTCACATACCATGTTTGATGTACAGCTGATGTGCATGTTGGTAGCTTACACATTCTGTTTGTATGACCTGTTTCACAACAGTCGACGACTGATGGGGAGCTCCAGTCAACTCTAAGACTGTAGTGCAAGTCCAGGGTCGAGTGTTGTTCTTACTGACCACCGCTTTACAACAGCTACATAGTGCCAAACTCTTCAGAAAGAAAACTTCCTGTTGTACCCGTCCCCTGTACAAAAATGCTGATCAACTTGAGGCTAAAGTCATCGTGTATTTCCTTCCTGCGTGTTACAATGTTTTACCTTTTTTTTAGTTTTACTTTTCTGAAAGGAAATGATAATCGAGGAAGGGCACGGCGAACCGGAAATGGTCAACAAATTGGGAAACTCTTGTTTGTCATTTTCTCTCTCGGGCTTCGGTGTCTGCCCCAGTGTCACCGACATGGGATTTCCCAGTTCGTAAAAATAGGAGCAGTCTCTTCAACACTGGATGCTAACGAGACAAACACACAAAGAAATGTAACGGCGATCGAAAAAATGTTTGGTGAAATAAAGCATGAAATGTCTATTTTTTTTCTTTACTAAATTCAGTGGGGAAAAAAAAAAAGATTTGGGGGGGGGGGGGGGGGGGGGGGTCTGCGCATTTTCACTCAATGATTGGCAACTTCAACAGTTTTATCTATTAATAGCTGCTCATGGAGAATCGAATTTTCCCTGTCCTCTCGTATTTCATTATTTAGTTAAAAACTGTGGGAAAAAACCCCTCTAAATTGTCTACAATAAGATCAATAAATACCAGAAGATCATAGCATATAATTCGTTACATTTAAATATAAGATAAAAAAGAGAATATTGACATAGCGAAAAAAAAGAAATTTGTTAACCTTTTATTTGTAAGTGTACTTAACTTATTTTTAAACAAAATTGGAAGTAGACGGCTTTATATATAGCATCGAACACAGGTCGTTGGGGAGGTCCGTGGTGAGTGGCTTATCGTCAGAGATGAACGTTTACCACCATCAATAATTTGACTATACCCCTCTTGTTTTCTTTTATCCCTTATACTGATCATTTTGCTTGATACGACCTGCTTTTGCTTCTAAAAGATCTTCAGCAGGCCATGCAAAATGGGAACCATCATATGCGTACCTTTTTATTTCAGGAAACAAAAACACACACACACGCACACACACACGCAATCCTCGGCACATTCTAAAGAAAAAGTCCCTGAACCATTCAAATGATTCGTATACTGTGTATGTGGCACATTCAGTTCAAAATCTGACTTTCTATACTTCAAATTTTAAATGTAATTAATAGCGAAGCGCAAAGTAAACGTACACAAACGAATCACAAGACAAAACACCACGCGTTCCGACCTCTTAAGTCTTCTTCAGGCAAGGTACAAAACACTCACAAAGAAGATGAACGAGCAATCACTTATCTTCATTCACTTCACACAATGGGGTGTTGACGGAAAACGAGGCTGTCAAGAAGGAGACAGTGTGTGAGTCGTGGTAGTAATGATGACAGTGATGTTAGTGATAGGAATAGTGATAATGGTAATGATGATGATCAAAGTATTAAAAAAAGAATTAAAGTGTTTTGTCTTGTGATTCGTTTGTCTATGTTTTCTTGGCGGTCCACCATTAATCACATTTAAAACTTGTTAAAAAAATAAAGAAAGACAGGATTACTACCACTTTTGGTGAGAATATGGCAATAGCAGTTTACTGTAGTATGGAAGAAAGGAGAGTGGGTTAGAGGATTCTTAAAACAGCATGGCTGCTGTGGCAACGGTCTTAGTGGTGATGGCGATGGTGATGCCCTGTCTCTCTTAGTAGGTACTAGTGTGTCTCTCTCTCTCTCTCTCTCTCTCTCTCTCTCTCTCTCTCTCTCTCTCTCACACCGCTTCAGGTCTGTCTCTTCCTCTGAGTGTCGGTCTATCTTTTTTTAATTTGAAATGAAAAAAATTTTCTTGTAATTCTTTTCTGTAAGATAAGTTGTAGAAAACGGACTGGTGGATCCTCCATCCTCAAATGTTAGGACTGTTGTCAATGCCTCCACGAGAGAGAGAGAGGGAGATGTGGTAAGGGAGATCAATTTGAATTATAGAAGTATGACGTACGTCAGCATGGATTCTACCCCTTTTTCAAATTCTGGAGCTGATCTGAAAAATCAAGCTTCACAACCATTTGGCTCATCTAGTCCCCCATCCCCTCCCCTTCTCGTCCCCTACCTCCCAACCCACTTGATCCCACCTTCTTTTCGAATTTCGCTCTACTGAATAATAATAACAATAACGATAATAATAATCTCAAAAGAACCTGAGTAGGAGTGGTAATTGGGAGGGACTGGGTTTCCCATTTCCATCTGAATGCAAGCGGTTTCTTGCTGTAACCACAGATATAGATGGGGAAGCTCCTTGGGTAAACATCTTTGCCTTTCACTTGATTTCCAGTTCTATTCTGCACAATGAAGGCATTAACCACATCCTTTGATATGGGTCGGCTCTCAGCCTGCCTCCTGTTCTTGGGATGACTGTATGTTCACCACACTATACTGCTGATAGTGTCAAAACTGTCAGGTTTGAAGCACACACACACACACACACACACACACACACACACACACACACACACACACACACACACACACACACACACACACACACACACACACACACACACACACACACACACACACACACACACACACACACTGACAGTGGTTTGCATTTGGGCAAAAGCTATGTACAGGCATGGATCAGCTTGGCCAACAGCGAGCAACAAGCTGGCTCCACAGACATACATCCTCAGATATAAGAGAGAGAGGTCACCCCAGGCAACTGAACAATTTCCTCGCAGCGTGCAATGATTGCGATGGCTGGAAATTGTTGGCAATCTTCGTGAGTGACTTGGACTCAAAGTAAGTTGAACAGTGGAAAAGGGGGAGGTACTTCCCCCCTATTCATTGTCGGCCCATGTAGCGCCCAAAGAGGAGGTTCTCTGCAGTGAACAGTTCATGTCCATAGCCAAACATCGAGGTATGTGTTTATTCTGGGTAACATGGTTGACGCGGGACCCCCCCCCCCCCCCCCCCCCCCCCCCCCCAGCAGGGACAGACCTAAGACTTCACAATACCACCAGGACGACAACATGGTAAGTGGGCAATGCTTTGTGTGTGTGTGTGTGTGTGAGTGTGTGTGTGTGTGTGTGTGTGTGTGTGTGTGTGTGTGTGTGTGTGTGTGTGTAGTGGATACCCGAGACACAGCCCAATGTGAGTTTCCTTTTCTCCTCCACCCCCCTAACCCTCCGGGAAACCGGCAGTGGTCGAGTGGTCAGACGCTGCACAGCAAGCACTGCAGGCAGTGCTAGAAAGACTAGGTTCGCGTCCCATCTTGAAGCTACCGGATATGTCTAAACCCATCTTTGTTGCGTACAGACGCATCAGGTGTGTGAGTAGGTGCAGTATTGTTGCAGGAGAACGAAGGGTTGAGTTTCCTGTGAAGTATGCTAGCAGGAAGTTGACGAAATGTGAGGAAGGGTACGCAACGGTAGAGAAGGAGTGTTTGGCTGTTGTGCGGGCCGTGCAGAAATTCCACAAATACTTGTATGGGAAAGAGTTCGTGATAGAGACTGATCATCAACCACACAAGTTCCTGCAGGAGGCGCAGCTGAAAAGCAGCAGGTGCTGCGTTGGGCAATGGCACTGCAGCCCTACAGGTACAGAGTTCAGTACATCCCAGGCCGACAGAATGTGGGAGCTGACTATTTAAGTCGTGTAGTCTAGAAAACTGCAACTCAGAGGAAGTCAGTCATATCCAGGGTGTATGGCTACTTTGTAAATATATGTATTGATTACAGTTAGGTTGAGTGGATATGGGTTCATTCCCATCTGGTTATGGTTCATTTTTTTTTTTTTTTTGTGAGTCTTGTTCATATAAATGTGGTTATGTTCGGAGCATACAGTCGCTTGTTTAGTAATGTACTGTTTGCGATAAGTGAGGATGGAGACTCCTCAGTGAGGTGTCATGGATCGTGGCCATATTAGGTGGTGCTCTTCATAGTAGCTGTGAAGAGAAGAGGTGGCAATTCCGCAGGTAGAGGGCGTGTATAGGTGCACACAGAGTCTATTAGAAAATCAGTTGAAATAAGGCAAAAGCGGACGTCAATGATAACCCATCGGGGGTGATATTCATTAGTGAGATATGCTTACAATTTGTAAACCGTCTGTTGTAAATGATTTTGAAAAACCTTGCACGTGCAGCTGTGGTATCAGTAAATTCGTTTTCTTTGTGACCGTTGTTTTGAGAATGCTGAGCATAGTCTTTTGCAAGGGGGAAAATTGTCACGGACAAAGAAAAAAAAAAAGCTGTAATCGTGGCCAGTCGCCAGCCAGCCAGTTCAACTGGACATAAGTTCCAAACTCAAACATCCTGGTTTCCAGGCAGACGACTTCATGTGTCGCGCCAGCCAATTAGGCACGGCGAGGAGGCTGTTTTTTTAGTCCTTCACGGAGACGGCACCGTCCGGCAGACAGACTGAGTGGCTTGACCAACTTCTCAATAGGTCTGGCCAAACGGATCTCTGCGTCTAGGTCAGACTGATACAGCTAATTTACAAGACCAGTGCCCACAGCTAAGTCAGACGTCGCCCTGGTTAAAGTAGGAAAGGGGGAGGGTACTGTGTAGTGGGGGTGAAACTAAGTTAATTAATTAAATGACCCATTGACCACCACAGAGAGCAAGGCCGGCAGATGTTACGGAAGACTTTGATTATTTGCATGTCCAATGAAATTAGAGGGGAGGTAACCTCGGCACAAGGTGGGGAAAATACTGACCAATGATACTCGCCCTTTTGACAGGTGGGAAGAGAATAAGAAAGCTATGTGAGTGAGAGCCAGAAAAATAGAAGGGAGGAGAAGAGAGAGAGAAGAGAGAGAGAGAGAGAGAGAGAGAGAGAGAGAGAGAGAGAGAGAGAGGGGGGTTCTCTGAGAAGGCTCTGCACGAAAGGAAGGAGAGAGACAGACGAGAGAGGAGGGGTGAAGAGAGCAAGTTGAAGCATTAGCACCTAATAGAGTCTGCAGAGGAAGGACTAAGGAGAGATGTTGAGAGGGAGAGTTGCTAATTGATGAAGAAAAAAAAAAAAAAAGAAAAGAAAGAAAAGAAGCAACTATGTCCATTTGATAGAGCAGACCCAGAAGAGAGCGAGAGAGTGCAAGGTGTTAGTGCAGGAAGGAAGAAAGGAAGAGAGATCAATGTCTGTTAGTAGAAGAAGAAGTAGGCAGACATCTGTAACACGACAAAAGGGACTGGTAGTAATCGCAGTCCATTGATGGGCAGAACTTCCTATGTTGCGATATCAATACACTATCGCGCCTACTGATGCTCTGCAGTGCTTCAGACAGTAGTCACTATTTAATTCGAACCGGGGTTCGACCTCATACCTGGCAGCACCACTTCCATCAGGCAGAACCATAGGGCCAGTAAACGCCAGCGGTCCAACCTGACCAGTGCCAGCGGTCCAACCTGACCAGTGCCAGCTGTTGTGTTGTGACTGGTACTTGTGAAAGTGACAGTGAAAAGGTAAAAAAAAAGAGAAGAAAAGGAAAGACAGTGATTCGTGAATAGTTTAAGATCACCTGGCCAGGTAAAGTAGAAAGTTTATTTATACCCGGGTTAGTTATGATGATTTAGATAAATGTTCTTTTGAAGTATATGTTACCACACACACACACACACACACACACACACACACACACACACACACACATAACATATATATATATATATATTATATATATATATTCGTTTTTCTTTAATTCTACTACCTTTCGCTGGCTGCTTTGGGGGTACTGTTGGATTCTTTTTCGAACCCTTGGCGGTCGGAACATCACAGAATTATGGACTGTGGTGTGTCTCTATCTGACGCCAAGAGAGCACAGACACAATCAGCCGTGTCTCCCTGATGAGTCCGATCCAGCGGACGAAAGGCCTCGGAGCAGGCGATACATATAGATCTGTCTTCGAGAGGGATTGCGATAGTTTCCTCATGCAGCTAGTGAAGGGTTTTCATATTTATGATATACATTTTCCCATTTACTTCATCTTCAATTTTGTTTTTCCTCTCAATTTTAAATCTTTGCCAAGTCATTACTATAATGATGGAAGAATTGTTAACCTGCACTTGTTTTCCCCCACTACTTATTTTGTTCAGCATTTTATATATACACACACACACACACACACACACACACACACACACACACACACACACACACACACACACACACACACACATTTGTGAAGTTTCAAGAAAGAGAGAATGTTTTATTTTTGACTCCATGTGCATTGATGTTTCAATGACTATGTGTAGTAAATGTACAGACTTTACCAGTGGTTTGATGTGACGAATGCATGATATATGAATGAGATTGTAAGCAAGCTGTTGAGTGCGTGTGCGCTAGTCCTTCCTCCACAGACATACCCCCCCCCCCCCCCCCCCCCCCCCCCTTCCGTCAAGATACACTAAAAGCTGTTCCTTATCCATACATCGAGGTATGTGTCTGTTCTAGGTGATATGTCTGATGGGAGACATCCCTCCCCCCTCCCCCCTTCCCCACGAGCAAGTCAGGACAGAGACCTATCCAACACTTCACAATACCACCAGGACGACAGCAAGGCAGACCGACGATGCAATTTTTTTCTCTCTGAATTAGGTGCCCAGAGTTACAGCCCAATGTGAGTTCCCCCTGTCCCCCCCCCCCCCCCCCCCCCCTCCCCCCCCCCAATACACACAAAAGCTGCTCCTTTGGAAAGCACCTGTAAGCTATGCTTCTCCTTGCCACAGAAAAAGTTGATGCTCCCTGCCCCTAGTTCTCCTGACCCTTCCCCGCCTCCTGCTCCTGCCTCTGTTCCCTTCGGAAAGTACATGAGCCCCTCCGAATGTCACCAGTTATCCCCCTTCTGCCCTATATTCTGTTAGGAATGCTTCCCTGTTTGGGTACCGTTTGTAGTTCGCTTCTACGCCGCCAACCTCTATGAAACAGGTCACGTGACAGCAGTATGTCCGATTTGCGACG
>JADBJO010027533.1:2500-5000 GCA_016801955.1 Conus betulinus
ATACATCTTTTTCTTTTGATGAGGCTGAGCTTGGATTAACGTGCATACAAAGTTTTCTTAGTTGCTGGTGCTCATGGTATAAATGATTTTCTAGTAAAGATTGTTTTGAAACTCAAGATAATCATGAGAATGAAGATGGGAAGAGTTCATACACAGCGCTGGGCGACACTCAAGCGTGGCACACACACAAACACACACACACACACACACACACACACACACCACACACCACACACACACACACACGTGCGCGCCGCGCACACTTAACACGCACACATACAAACGTGGAAGTTCGTGGACGTACGCACATATACACGCACACGAACAGATACATCTATACATACAAGCACACGCACACGTGCGGGACACGCACGAACACACACACACACACACACACACACACACACACACACACACACACCACACACACTCATACACACCCACGCACGCACGCACGAACGCACGCACGCACACACGCACACACACACACACACACACACACACACACACACACACACACACACGTTTTCAAAACGAATTTAATGACCACCCCAGTTCCATCCCATCCTTTGGAATTCGTATACTTGCCCTTTGACCAATGCAGATATAGACCTTGGAGTGGTATGTGATTTTTCGAAGTCTCTTGATGACCCACCATGGGCTTGCTTTACATCAGAGATCCGGTTTGATTTAGTCTTGTACCGTAAAGATTCCACTAGCTCCCTGGCGAACAAGTCCCTTTTCGACGACCTGTGTTAAAAGTTTCCATCCTTCAGAAGAATTTCCACTAACGGTTCCAAATCTGAGGAGGGGGTTACCTCTGCTGTGTATTGCGTAAAAGGTCCTCCTCAAAAATGTTATAAACACGTTCCCACTGACAGCTCCATCTACTCTGCTGAGTTGACAGCTTTCGTCTTGGCTCTTGAAATGGTCTCTAAATCAAATCATAACGATTTCTTCATTTTGCCAGATTCCGTTTCTGCTTTGGAAGACATTGCCGGATGTAGCTTCAAGCACCCTCAACTGCTGAAATTATTCGAAGTGTACACCTCTCCAAAATCAGATGGATATACCATAGTTTTTGCTTGGGTTCCCAAACTTGTTGGCATTCGAGGCAACGAGTTGGTTGATGAACTTGCCAACAGTGCGACAACGAAAGAGTTGAGCACATTGTCTATCTCTCACACTGATCTGAAACTCAAAACCCAGGCATCTGGCAGGAGGAATGAAATTCGCAGACGGATAAAAAACTATTTGAAGTCCTTCCAAACCTGAGAGACTTTTTACCATGTTCCCAAAGCGGCCGTAAAGAAGAAATAGTTCTGTGCCGTTTGCTTATGGGCCACTACTTTTACACACACACTGGTACCTCCAAAAATGTGAAGAAACTCCGTGGTGCATTCCATGTCATGTGCCACTCATAGTGAAACATGTTCTTTTAGTGTTGGGACTTGCACAATATCAGGCATAAACACTTTACGGCACACTCCATGGAAACTTTTTCAGAGATGTTCCACCTAATGTGATCTTTGATTTTCTGAAAGGGATTAACAGTTTTCATCTGATCTAAGATTTACAGAAAAAAAAATAAAACAAAATTTATGGTGTGTTTTCAGAATGTGTAGTTTTAAGGGTTGTGTGAATTAGACTTGTGGGTTGATTTCAATGCAGTGACAGCCCTGATATGGCCCTTGTGGTCGGCTGGACTATAACCAATATTACCTTACCTTATCACGTTCCGCAGAACAACATTCAGCATGTAAGCCAGGAGGACACTTGCTCAAGGTCCGATGAAGAAATGAAAATACAATCAGTCCTCTACGTAAAACGGTTGGTATGTCCAGAGACTGGATAAAACACAACACTTTCAATCAAGACGACTAGCCGCACTGCTTTAAATCCAATTTTTGCCTCGATAGCTTCATTAGAGTTCAGTTCCAGAACATGACACCACAGCAGGAGATGTAAACAGTTCCGACGGCAGGAGGCGGTAGGAGGGGTGGCGGGCGGGGTAGGCGGGCATGGAGGCGCTCGAAGAGGGGGTGGGCGGGCGGGCGGGTGAGGAGGAGTGGGAGAGGGATAGAAATGGCGTCAGAAGTTGGGAAAGAGCAACTATTGCTCAGAAGGGGGGGGGGGGGGGGGGGGGGGGGGAGGGGGGGGGGATTGAAAGGAACTTATGGGAGGTCGAAAAAATATGGAAAATGTAGACTGTCTAGGTAATGATTAGGAGTGCAGGAGAGAGAGAGAGAGAGAGAGAGAGAGAGAGAGAGAGAGAGAGAGAGAGTTGTGTAGGGGGGAAGGGTCGACACGAAATGGAGAGGACCATCAAAGACGAAGAGGGCGGGTAAAGGAAGAGGGGAGGGGAGGGGCAGTAGGGGGTGGTTTAAAGGGCGCAAACAGAGGCGAAGGAAGGGGTCATGGTGAGGGAAGGAAAGCGGGGTGGGAGGTGGGGGGTAGAGGGGGGGGGGGGGGCGGGCAGACATAAGCGGCAGGTAGAAAA
>JADBJO010027533.1:10000-12500 GCA_016801955.1 Conus betulinus
CGTGAGTGCGTGCGTACATGTGTGTGTGGCGCGCGCATAAGTGTTACTTCAATCAGTCGTTTTATTGTCCGGCCGTCGCTAAGGGCAATATCAAAGCTGGCAAATATTGCCACACTCAACTCTTCAATTAAGTTAAGATAGGAAAGTCAGACGTAGGCTACAACTTATTAAAACCGATTTTCTGAAAATACGCCAACACTGTCTTAAAACCTTTCTTCCGTAAACCCCAGATCAGAGAGTTTCTAAACTAAAAAAGTACACTGGATGGGTCACGGTTTTCTATGAGTCTGCTTGAAACTTAATCCATTGCTGCTGGCAGCCCTGCCGACAACGATGGGCCCTATCAGGGCCGTCTCTGAAATTCATGTTGCTTATAGCCCCAGTCGACCGCGATGGGCCATATCAGGGCTGTCAACTCGGTGAAGTCAAACTATCAAAACAGCTTAGCGCGCGCGCGCGCGCGCACACACACACACGCACACACACACACACACACACACACACCAATAACACACACACACACACACACGCATACACATATCATTGAAACATTTTCCAGAAATACACCGTAATTTTTGAATATCTTCCGATATCGTGCCATAGGCATCGGTCATCAGGAGCGGCAACACTACCACGAACATGAATAAAACAAAGACAAAGCACCTTCTAAGGCTGAAATCCCGGGAAAATACTGTGCAAGACCTGGGACAAACAGCCGACACATAACAAAACAAGAACGAACGTAAGAGTTCCGCTGTAAAAAAAGACAACGTTAGTGCAGCTGTATAGATAACTGAACCAAAAAGGTAATTCCTTTTCTCAGAAAGAAAAAACAAACAAACAAACAAACAAACATGAAAGAAAGAAAAACGACAGGGACGTGACGAGATCCCGAAGCCGTTCTAATCCAATAACAAGGCAAAACTCAAAATTGAAACTCCAACTGGTAACAAACGAAAAGATCAATAGCATTTAAAAACCGCCAGAGACCAGGCCACTCAGCTGGAAGATGAGTTGCACACAGCCCTCCCTCCAGAGAAATTCTAGCTGGCAAATTTCAAGCATGGTCAAGGTCAGCGCCAAGAAGGAGCCGCTTCATCGGTCATTAGCCTTACAGTCATTTTTCTCCCCTCTCAAATGAGTCGGTATGAGTTAAACTATCCTCCCCTGCCCATCGGGACGTGCTATGTGGTATTTGGCTCGGTATAAATGTGGCACATCAAGGTGCTGAAGGCGGACGGGGGGGGGGGGGGGTGTTGTGTTTTGTTTGTTTGTTTTAAATATTGACATTTTTAAAAGATGTAAAGCATGGCTTTAAATGTTCATATACTTTTTTCCCTTCTTGTCATCTGCATAGCATGTTACTTGCTCCATGTGAGTAGGCTGACTGGGTAGTGATGAGGTTTTGCATTATTCCACTATGTACACAGAATCGTTTAGCTTATCTCCGAAGATTTTTACTAACATAGAACCCCCCCTTTTAGATATGAAATCTGTCTGTCTCAATGGTCTCTCTAGCCACGTAGAATAGAAGAAGAAACGGTATGTACTGGACGGATTTGAATATCCCAAGCTGTAAAAAATTATGAAGCGTTTGACACCAATCGATAATGTTCTACTACAGTCTACACAGACAGTCATAAACCCTCGAGCAATTGACAACGTGCCATAGTAACTTGCCTTGTGAAATACCCCAAACCCACGCAAAATCCCAGCCATGAAGAGGATCGAATAAACACACACACGCAGATCTAGACACACATATACGTACGCGCGCTCTCTCCTCTCTCTCTCTCTCTCTCTCTCTCTCTCTCTCTCTCTCACCTCACACGAGACACTAACCGACACACACACACACACACACACACACACACACCACACGCAACACACAGACACACACGCGCGCGCACAATCGCACACTCACAGACACACGCAACGCACGTGCGCTCGCCTCTCTCTCTCTCTCTCCTCTCTCTCTCTCTCACACACACACACACATACATATATATATATATAATAAATATATATATATATAGATACTATTATATATATATATATAATATATATATATACAGAGAGAGAGAGTCGAGAGAGATGCATGTGTGTGTGTGTGTCTGTGTGTCTGTCTGTGGTCTGTGTGAATGAGAAGAAGGAACATAAAGCATCCAGCATGTCCCTCACCTGAATCAGACGATCTTTCTGACCAAGGGCCCAGTTCCTTGCCTGAAACCTCCAGACAGCAGGTATTTCTGATCGGACAAAGCGCCCATCGACCATCATCGGCAACAGCAAGCAGAAATGACGTATACCAACTTCATCATCCCACACATCATAACCTCTTCCTTGACTCAAACGGACAGGCAGGCAGATGGCTTCTCACGTCTTCAAAACACAATTATTAAGCACTGGACATATACATTGAGGGAGAGACCCCCCCCCCCCCCCCCTCCCCCCGCGAGATGAGGTATAGCTGGTATCCATTACCGGGAGGAAGGGGAGG
>JADBJO010027533.1:20000-21217 GCA_016801955.1 Conus betulinus
ATAGAGAGATATGACACAATCAAATAGATGAGTATACAGACAGAGGAGAGAAGCGGGTGGGATGAGAGAGAGAGCGATCGCGGTGGGTTGGGGAGAGAGAGAGAGAGAGCGAGAAGAGAATGAGTAGAGAGAGAGAGAGAGATAGATGACCAAAAAAGAGAGACAGACAGAGAAGAGAGGAGCGGGTGGGAGAGAGGACTGACAAGCCGGTGGGAGCAGATAGAGGAGAAGAGAGAGAGAGAGATGAGAGAGAGAGAGAGAAAGAGCGGCGTGCGTGCGAGAGAGAGCGGGGTAGGCAGAAGAGAGAGAGAGAGACAGACAGAGAGAGATGGACAGAGAGAAAGAGAGAGAGAGAGAAGAGAGAGAGAGAGAGAGAGAGCGAGGGGGGGGGGGGGGGCTGCTACCGTCTGCCTGCTTTCTCCTCCATCGCTCATCTTCATGACGGCATCCATGCCGAAAATCAATGACACAGCTCGTGGTCTTTCATTTGTTCAATTAACCCGTTTTAGCGTCACTGTCACAAATAACTCATCAGCAAAACGGCGCCAATGTCCACAATGCTACTGCAGTGAAGAGACGCTACCGTTAGGACTTACAAAACAAAACAAAACAAAACAAAAAACACGAGAAAAGAAGCACAACTCACAGCACACTTTAGCGAACCTAGCATTTTCGTTTACCATTAAAAAGTAGCGATAGTATTAAAAATGCTTCACAAACGATGAAGTTAATGAGGATTTAAACAGAGGGGCCCTTGTTGGGGAATGCTGGATTCTAGGACCATGGCACTGTGAAAGTTAACCTGCGTCAGACCATACACAGGACCACTGGCTCTGTAAGAGTTAACATGCGTCATACCATATCCAGGACCACTGGCACTATGAGTTCATCTGCGTCCCATGCCATTTCCAGGACCACTGGCACTATAAGAGTTCATCTGCGTCATGCCATTTTCCAGGGACCATTGGCACTATAAGACGTTCATCTGCGTCATGCCATTTCATGGACCATCGGCTCTGTTAGAGTAAACCTGCGTCATATCATACACAGGGACCCACTGGCACTGTAACAGTTGCGCCTGCCGTCCATGTCATTTCCAGGACCACTGGCTCTGTAAGAGTTACCCCTCCCCCTGCGTCATACCATTCCCAGAAACCCCCTGGCAACTGTAAGAGGTTAACCTGCATCATGTACGGCTTAAACCTGCGTCCAAATGA
>JADBJO010027534.1:2500-21217 GCA_016801955.1 Conus betulinus
ATCTCCCTCCCATGTTCCCACAACGACATATTGACAGCTTAGACTAGTTCAGATAAACATATATGCATAAGGTGATAGAAGGAACTCAGATAGAAAGCACCGAGAATTGAAAATGTGTTAGCTGACGCCCAGAACATAATGTAACCCTATATTTGCTATAGCCTTCGTCGGTTCCGGCACCCTACACACTGAGCGCATTCACAATGGGGCCATGTACACTGCGAGCCTGGCACTTGCATTTACATTGACTTTAATTGTGGCATGCTACCCAGCGCCACGGTTCTGCTGCTGAAGGGGGTCAAAGTGGCCGGACGCCGTAGCATTCCATTCCCACGGACGATGCAGCGGTGAGCTGAGGTCGTGAGGTCAAAACGATGATGGTTGGAAGAACGGCCATCAATACAAACAGAAGGGTCAGAGATGTCAGTGAAGCGTGAGCAAGAGAAGAGAGGGAGCAGGATAGAGGAGAGGACGGCGTACGCTGCGAGGATTGCATGCATGTCAGCACACACACACACACACACACACACACACACACACACACACACACACACACACACACACATACACACACACACGCGCGCGCGCGTACGCACGCGCACTTATAGAGGGGGAGAGCAAGGTTGACAAAATCGCATGTGCGTGAGCGAACACACTCTCTCTTCCTCTCACAAACACATACTCACCAACGCCCACATGCTTCGTAGTGAACAGGGATGGAGGAAAGGGAGGGTGCTGTGCATTCACATGCTTGCCTCCATCTTTGTCACTCACACACGCATGTGCGCGCATGCCTCTTCGTGAATAGGAAGGGATGTAGAGAGGACTGTGCGTTTGCATGGTTGTCTCCCCCCCCCCCCCCCCCCCCCCCACACACACACACACAACAAGCATGCATGCAGTGATGTAACCTTCGTCGCCTCCTTTCTAACATCTATGATTTCGGTGCAACAGCCACCACGTGTTTACCCTGGTAGCGACAATCCTGGGAGATAACATGAAGGGATCAGACGTGCAGTAGCCTGGTTCCATACGTTCTTGTGGAGTCTGCCAAAAGCGGCACTAGGTTTGGCGAGCCGGCATTCACCTCGTCGATGACAACGTTTCTGGACAGAGTGCTGTCTAGGTAGATGAACTTATCTACTGCGTTCAGTTGCTGTCCAGTGGACAAGAAAGTATGGAACAGGAGAGGCATCACCGTAGAGACCAAGATCAAGGTGTATCGGGCAATAGTTCTCACCACACTGCTCTATGGCTGTGAAACATGGACAGTTTACCAGCGTCACGCCAGGGAAACCACCATTTCCACACCACTTGCCTCAGAAGACTCGTGGGCATCAAGTGGCAAGACAAGATTCCGGATACTGAAGTCCTGACTTGTGCTGGTCTGCCCTAGCATCTTCTTCGTCCTGATGCAGTCACAGCTTCGCTGGGCAGGTTGGCAAACTGCAACGGTGCCAACGCTCTCATCGGCTAGAGGAAACGTTTCAAAGACAGCCTCAAATCCTCCCTAAAGGCCTTCAACATTAGCCACACAACACGGGAGCAGACTGCCCAGAACAGAGACGAGTGGCGATCAGGTGACCGCAGGGGTCACAGACCTGTGAAAGCAACAGAATTGCTACAGCTTAGCATTATGATGAGGAATACCAGATCTGCAGCCGCCGCCGCCGCCACCACCACCACCATCCCCTGACTTTATTGTGATTAATTTTCCAGGCATAGATCAGCCTGAGCAGCTGTTTACGCATTCACCACTGATCCCAGGATGGTATTTGTCGTCTCTACGAATAACAGACAGCTTTGTTCCAACTCTCTCTCCGTGTTACTCCATGGCTGTTCATTAGCCGTGCCATAGCAACCCATACCCAAACATATGTGTGACTGTTCGCGATTGCATGTCTCATAATACGAGACCTCCCAGAATTATGAAGTATGTATGTTGATTTATAGCGAATTAACTGAAGCGAAATGTACGGATAAAATCCTATACATAAAAATTATATTCAGCGTTTCTTTAAACAATTAAATAAAAAAAAATTTAAAATATATATAAAAATAACAAAGTTAGTAAAATTTTATCAGGCACACTATCTAACACAGATGTTGCATAAGTTTACAAAAACAAAGCGAGTTTATTTACGTTTTCAAATTAATTCGAAACAAACAAATAAAAAAAAATATTTTTTTAAAAAAGGAAAAATAACTCCTTCGAAACTGGTTATCGCCCCTTATTAGATCCGACTGTCTTCAGCAGAAAACGCAGGTTGCGTCAAGAACATGAGTTCATTCTGAACACAAAGTAGCGTCGGAAGAAATTTTGCATTGTGGGTGGGGAAGGGGAGGATGGAGCAGCCTAAACTGGTGAGCAGTTTGTCAATAAAAATCACTTAAGTCTTTTCACAGGCAAATTTTAGTAGTGAAAATGAATGAGAGAGCATATGAGACACGCGTTGGCTCTCTGTTCAAACCACCATATTTCGAATACCAAATGATAGAAGAGGTAACATTACACAAAGGAGTAGGGGTTATTATTGACAATGATTTAACGTTGTATGACTACGATACGAATCTGTGAAAAAACATATTTCTAATCGAATTTATCAGTTAAAGCAAAAGATTTTCTCAATCTCCAATCCGGGAAATTATGTTTTCATGCACATATTTTCTGGTCTCATCAATCATGGTCCATGTTATGTGATAATTGTAGTGGAACAATGCAGTCGTTTGCATCAGAGAGCTCTGAAGTTCGTAGGCTACAGTGGAACTAATTCCTTGATTGGAGGTGGTCATAAAAAGTTGAACTTTGTTCCATTTAATGACAGCCTCTTCTTTAACAAATGCTTATATAATGTTATTGAAATCTGAACAGGTCAGATCGGAGCATATAGATACAAATTACTGAGCTGAGAGAGAGAGAGAGAGAGAGAGAGAGAGAGAGAGAGAGAGAGAGAGAGAGAGAGAGAGAGAGAGAGAGAGAGATGCGATATTTTGCGTCGAAAACATTGTCCTACTGAGCGACATGACGTAAACGATCACATGTATCTGTATGCTGTGCAAAGTTTACAAGCATTCCCTCTTCTACACATTGGGGGGGTAGGGGGAAGAGAGGGGGAGGGGGAGGGGGAGGGGAAGGGAAGGGGACGGGAGAGGGGTGGGGGAAGGGTGTGTGTGAGGCGGGAGGGTTTGAAAGGAGGAGGGGGGGGGGGGGAGGGGGGGGGGGGGGGGCGGAGGAAGGGGGATAGAGAGAGAACTGAAGGTCAGGTCAGTACGCACGTTCTCATCACCGATGGGGTGGGGGGGGGGGGGGGGGGGGGGGGGGACGACGGGAATGGACAGGTGATGGGGGGGGGGGGGGGGGTGAAGGGAGAGAGAGGGGCGTGGGGGTAAGAGAGAGAGAGAGAGAGAGAGAGAGAGAGAGAGAGAGAGAGAGAGAGAGAGAGAGAGAGAACTGACGACAGTTTTCTGTTAGTTTAGTTTTTAGGTGTGAGTGTGTGTGTGTGCATGTGCATGTGCGCGTGCGTGCGTGCGTGCGTGCGTGCGTGCGTGCGTGCGTGCGTGCGTGCGTGCGTGCGTGCGCGCGCGCGCGCGCGCGCGCGCGCGCGTGTGTGTGTGTGTGTGTGTGTGTGTGTGTGTGTGTGTGTGTGCGTGCGTGCGTGTGTGTGTGTGTGTGTGTGTGTGTGTGTGTGTGTGTGTGTGTGTGTGTGTGTGTGTGTGTGTGTGTGTGTGTGTGTGTGTGTGTGTGTGTGTGTGTGTGTGTGTGTGTGTGCGTGGGTGTGTGTGTGTGTGTGTGTGTGTGTGTGTGTGTGTGTGTGTGTGTGTGTGTGTGTGTGTGTGTGTGTGTGTGTGTGTGTGTGTGTAAATGCTCTAGGCATTTACAATAAACAAGAACACACATCAGATCACAAGCCAAATAAATCAGAACGAGCATTACACAGAAATGTAACCGGCAGTCCCAAGCTCGCTCCATATTCACATCTGCCAACCACCCAGCTTCTCCCTGTCACACTCCCTTTCCAACCGTCACCTGCCTATCAAACACAAGGACAATTATTAGAAGATGAACAAACACAGAGGTCCAAACACATAGAATACTCCTGAAAGCAGCACGACACTTATCAGAAGGGAAAAAGAAACATTTCCAAGTTTGATTTCACGGAAGAAAGAAAGACCCGAGTATTTGACTTGATGTGGGAGATGGTTCCAGATAAAGAGGCCTGATAGGCAAAGGAATGCGTAACGGTCAGCATGGTTGCCTTCCAAAGGAACGCTAACTCGAGGTTTTAGCACGAGCAAAGGGAAGATGGAAGAGACGGATTATTGGAAGAAAAACGGAGTTCACGAGATGGGTATACAAGTGCAATAGATCAGTCAGCTGTTGAAGACAGGAGGATTCAAAAGATTTAAAGTGACGAGGTGCAGCTTTGTAGGAGATCCTTTGTCGAAGAGGGAGCCAGTGAAGAGAACGCAATAATGGGCAAATATGGTCAAAATTCATACAGACGGGCAAAAGATGAGGCGGTTAGCATGATTTAGGATCCTCTGAAATTTCTTGATGAGTCTACACAGGGAACCAGACGGAAGAGCAGTGCAATAATCCAAACGAGAGAGTACAAATACGCAACAAAGCTTTTAGTGGCGGCTTTGAGAAGGAGGTGACGGATGGAAACAGTGCGACGGACTTCAAGAAAACCAATTCGAATGTCATTAGCAACATGCTATTGAAAGGAAAGAGTTTGCCCAGTGTTATTATACGAGCAGAAAGAAAAAGTGATCGATGGGTCAATGAGTTCGATAGAGAGATGAAACAGAAGAAGGATGCAAATATTCTGGTGGACAGATCAACATCATTTCAGTTTTGTCTTCGTTCAGTTTAACTTTGTTGTCTGTCATCCAGTTTTTGAGAGGTCAGATATGCAGGACTGGGTGTTTCAAATTTTTTTTTCGTTTTTTTTTTTTTTAAACATTTTTAATTTCACAAGATGAACACTAAACATTATCTATCCATTTCCAGAAAGAAAATTGAATGTATCTACAAGAAGTCACAAGATCATACTCATACTTTTTTTTTTTTTTTCAAAGTATTTTAGGACAGGTTTTTTTTTTTTTTTTTTACATGAATAACAAAAACAACAAACTGACTGGCAAACAAAACTACACAGCCTGGGGTAGACCGCATAGACAATACAGTGTTCAAATCTTTGTCGGAATATCAGAAGGTATACAACATAAGTTGGAATGTCATTGAGACAAACTGTGATGGAAAAGAAGTTAATTTAAAAAAGGCGTGACAAGGGTAACTGTACACAATGAAAGTGACCTGGCCCAAGCACTGAGTCATGCAAAACGCGAAGGGAATGGAAGATGTTTAGTCGATGGTATCAAAAGCTGCAGAGAGGGGGGGGTCATAGGAACACAAAATGATGGTCGGAGATGAGAGAGAAACCGTTATGTATGTGTGTCAGGAGGGTGGGACCGCGAAAAGTCAGAAACGGTCAGAAGTAGGAATAGATGTAGGTCGATTAAGAAGAGCTGTTCTGTGTCTTGAGAGAGAAATTGGCAAACTGAAGCAGGGTATACAGAAGGTCATTGTAGGTTTTAAGATAAGAGCAGTTCCTGTGTTTTGATCAGAACAATTGGCAAACTGAAGCAGGTAAACAAGATCATTAGAATAAAGATAACCTATGAGCTGAGCAAGAACAATTTAATATCGGTTAACATCGGCAAAGAAAGGAGATTCAAACAGGCTTGTAGTCATTTAAATATTCAGGATCGAGACTAGACTTTTTTTTTAATGGAGGGCGAACGATTGCGTTTTTTGAAAGAGGATGGCAAAGAACCAGTAGACAGAGGGTTATCAATGATAGAGAGAGGTATTCGTAACACATAGAAAACTCATGAAAACACAGCACCGGCACATATCAGATGGAAAAGAAACATTTGGTTGAAGGAAGATATTGTACTAAAAGACTATGGGCTGAGGAAAGGAGCCAGAAAGTGGATCGAGTTTACAGTTTTAATGTGTAGATTTCGACGATGATGCTTTCAAACAAGGTGTTGTTGGAGACAGGATGAAAAGAACCATTTAAGGGTCTACAGAGAATGGAGAGTTAGTGTGTTGTGGTGGTGTGTGTGTGTGTGTTGTGTGTTTGTGGGTGTGTGTGGTGTGTGGGTGGTGTGTGTGTGTTTGTTGAGTGTGTGTGTTTGGTTTGGTGGGGTTGTGGTGGTGTGTGTGTGTGTGTGTTGTTTGTGTGTGTTTGTGTGGTGTTTTCACGACGTGGGTCGCGCTTATCATAACGCGTATGCATGCATTCATACATGTGTTGTGCATTAATTTGGTCAAAGACATAACCGAAGCATCACCCTTTCCTTTTTGTTTTTCTCCCTACATATCTTACCGACAGTCCCCCCTCCCCCCCTCCCCCCCCTCCCAAAATCAATCTCCCCTCCATCCCAGTTGTCCTGCCTGTCCATGCCTGTAGGGTCGGACACCTCAACTATTAAAAAGTATGTCACGGGGAGAGATCCGCGGGAGCTGGTGGTAGGGAGAGGAATTGTTGAGGATCGTCAACACCAAAAAAGAAGAGGGGGGGGACCCTTAGCCCCTTACCTCTCCTATCCTCACGGACAACCACAGACAAACACTCGGGGTACTTCAAACACACGTGTAGTGCAGCAAATATTCAGCCTGTATGAATAGGAATTAAAAAAAGCTAAATTGGAGACGAGGTCAAATGACCGACAATCGAGTAAAGGGACAATAAGGCTTAAAGAGAGCATGCGCAGTCCAATAAATCAAAACACAATGGTAGGAGGGGTCTGGGTGGGGCGGAGGCATCACAGGTCTAGTCGTTGTTCTGCCTCACCATGACGTCGGAGATTGTGTTATTGGCTCAGACAGAGAGTGCTGCGCCTGATTGAAAAGCCGTGTGTGCAGGGGGGATCTAGGACGTGTGGAAAGTAGAAAAGGAGGATCGCTCAGGGGAAAAAAAAACGGGAAAAAAAACAGGCGTTGATATTATCTAATTATATCAGAAAACTGATGGCACAACAACGTGGTACACACAAGAGCCGGGTCAGTTAACGGGGAGTCTAAACAACGGAGGAGTGTAAACTGGTTCTGGGCACCCGGGAAACGTGTGCCAATCGCAGACCAGCGAATGAGGAAAACAACCCCAATCACCAGCGCTATATGAAGGTGGTTGCATGCCAAAAAACTAGAGAGACACAGGTCGGGTGAAAAATGAACCACACAGAAACAGACGAAAGAAGGAAGGTGTGTGGGTAACACTCCACATTAGACTGGTAAAGCAATAGAAACAAAAACCAACAGGAAAGAAGAAGCATCTCAGCAGCGGCACCGGGGAATAGGTACAGCAGGTGGGGAAAAGGGAAGTTAGAAGGGAAGAAGTGGTGCCAGAGGGAGGCCGTATCCACAAAAAAATTCGGGCTAAAATGGTGTGTACTTTTCCTACGAAAAGCGTGCGGGGGTAGAGGGGTGGGGCGGGCAAGAACAAGTAGGAAATACTAAGACTAGCTTATAAAGACTGAGAGCGGTGGTGAAAATAAGATTTAGTGTCACGAAGCCGAGGTAGAAGGCAAGTGTGCTGTGGATCTGCAGTGGCAATGGGCACAAAAGACAAAAGCACAAGTGTCGAGAACAAGCAGACTCAACAGCAAAAAGGTGGAAGCACCAGAAACCCCCATCAACCTGGCGGGGGCGGCCCATGAGAAACACAACGAACCCACCACAACACACAAACACAGTCTCCATACGGCGTCGTCTACATCTACTAAAAACAAAAAAATCTGATCATGAGGAAAGAGAGTCTCAGGAAGGAATCATGGACGGACAAAAAACGCAGAGATCGATGTACTCGTCTTCTCCTTCTCTGACTCCCTGACCTCCAAACGATCGGGAACATCCAACCGCACACAACTCGCCCTAACGGGCCCACAGCCCTCGCACGATTGGCTACGTCAGGTCACAGTACCGTTGGAGGAGGAATCCTTCTACTGATATATACATACGCAGGAAAGAAGGGAAGTCACGATAAGTGATATAAATGCTGCATTCTATGAGTTGTAGGGTCCATATACCTACGTATAGGTATACCGATATTGCGCCTACGCTTATTGTCACTCAAAGGGCGGGACAGATGGTGTATAAGAGACTTGATTAGTTCATGAGAACCCTTTGTGCCTCCCCCCTTTCGCACTTTTACTGATGCAGTCTCTTTCTAGCCAACGGTGGCTACGTTTTTTCAAAGGCCGAATATGATCCGGGTTTTTTTCCCCCCCCCCCCCCCCCCCGCCTTTCGTTCGTTTTCTTTTTCCTTATGAACCCACAGGCGGATGTCGGAGCGCCAGCATACTGGGGGGAAAATCAGGGGGCGCAGAACAGACGAAATGCAACGAGTGGACTAAACCACAAAAAGAACAACATGGGGACAGGGGGGGTAAATGTGGGCGGGCGCGACATAGCTATCCTATCGTGTGCACCTCCGATCACCGCGTCCTCGATCCAATAGAACACACAAAATCAGTCCCCCCCCGCCCCCCCCCCGTCCCCCCCCCCCCCCCCCCCCCCCCCCCCCCCCCTCCCCCCCCCCCCCCCCCCCCCCCAACCCTTCAACCCTCTCCGACCCTTTGTCCAAATTCCGTCCCGTCTTTCACTTCAGACTGAAGCATACGCGGCACGACGTTTTAGAGTCACAGCGTTACTCCCTTGTGTGACGTGTGATACCCTGCCCTTGCCCATCGTGTAATGGCTGTTCACTTGTGAAATCCGCGCACACGATGGATCTCAAAAAGGACAGCTAGCGAAGACTGGGTGGTGAAATGATAGGGTGATGGTGGGGTGGGGGGTAGAGATTAGGGGACGGGTGAAGGATATACATCCGGCAATGAGAAATTTAATAGTAAAAGGCCTCCTAATTTTTAGATACTGTAAAAAAAAAAAGTACCAAGTTCCAATCAAAGAACTCTGTGGAGCCAGCTGGGTGGCAAATATATGCGAGAACAACAGCTCGCATGCAGGCTTGACAGTGTTTGCGTCGAACACAGACTCGTGCGCATTATCATAAAACTGCTTCTATAAACTGCTCATGTCGATTGGGAGGGAAACAGTGAAGTGTTGTGAAAGCAGTCTATATACAATTCCCAGGTAGTAAAGACATGTCTGCCACACGCTACGGCCGAAGAAGGTTAACCAACGCGTTCGTCGGCCACCGTCCGGGGACTTATGCTTAGATTGTTACTGAGCCTTTTCATTTGGTGAAGCTTCCTGCTTGAAAGAACGCTCCAGAGCTAAAGCTGAGACGAGACTATTAAACAAAAAAAAGAAACACAAAGTTGCTTTGCGAGCTCTCCTTCATGATTCTGGCTAAGACTGAGTTCGGGACAAGAAACCGATTGGAGCCATTGACGAGTAGTTTGGTAACTATAGCAAAGGTAAAAAGGAGCAAGTTTGGAGGTTAGATCATGTTCTAATCAATATTCATATATATCATTGGTCAACACTCATGCATATGGTTTGTAATGTGCTATCTGAATTACACGGCGAACGTTAACGAAGATTTTACGTTTCTGTGCTTGATGGTTGTTAATTATTTTGTGTTAAAAACTTTTTAGCTTTTCTTTTTTTTTTCCCTTGGGGGGTACAAAACGTATTTGAACAATTTTAAGTGTTTGTAATACCATTTTATTCCATATAAGCAGCCATATAGAACCATACATATTCACACAAAATCATATCAAACAGACTCAGCATACAACACACACACCGATCACACACCGCAGTGCTGCACATAGTATACATCGTGTGTCGCCAAGCATGCGGGTAGCACATCTCATCTTCCTTTGTCCCCATCTCCTCCAACTCTAATCTTTCTCGTTCGGTGCAAACGGGGAGGAGATTTTTTTTTCTTCCTTTTTTTTCTTTTTTTTTTGTTCGTCAGTAAAGAATATCACATTAAGTGAAAAAAAAGACGTAAAATGAATGACACACCACACTCGAAGGGTTTAACCAAGCAGTTAAGAGGTCATATTACAGTCATGACCATAGATCAAAATCCATACTGAAGTCATTAGTTGCTGATTAGTAACTTGAAGATGTGTGACATTGATTGTGAAACAACGTGTACATATACTCCATACAAAGTACGATCTTTTAGAGGGTTTCACCATGATTAATATCACAAGGTTATTTGACACAATTTCGAAGACTGCATCCTGTCTACCGTTTTTCATATCGTTCTAAAAGATAATAATTGTTTTTGATCTGCAGACGACGTTTTTTATTTCTTAAGGGAACGCATCATTGTTTGAGACTGTTTCTTTTTCTTTCTTTGGCTGACACTCGTTTTTTTTAGTCTACCAGTGTGTTTGCAGTTCATGAAAATTAATGCTCATCGTAATTGCTTACGACTTATGTCAAACAAATTTTTGAGCTTAGTAGATCTCCTAATGAATGAATATAACATGGATCTGGTTTGACAGATTTTCAGAATAAAAAAAACAAGGAAACATGAAACAAATATCTGACAACGTTTCGTTCACGATCAAACCGGGGCAGACCGTCTTCCAAGCAATTCTATGACGAAAAGAAAACACATTACATTCCAAAAAGTTGTTAACATGGCACTCATTGCGTCTGCTCTGTCTAAATGATCTTTCTATTCAAAAATTGACCAAAAAACTAAAAACCTGTATAATTCCCGCATCATGGTTTTGGGTAATATTTCCACGGCAGGGTACCCCCTTTTTTTTGTGTCTGTATGATATTTTAATATACCCATTTCTCCTCGCGCGAGGCGAGCGTTAATTTTTTACGACTGGAACAGTACTTATCGATGCCCAGAGGCATTTTTTTTTTTTTTTTATAATTTGTAGACTGTAGTTGTCGTACATTATGATTGCCGTTTTCCACAAACTTGAGAATGCCTTATTTTTTCAGTCTAGTTTAGTGTTTTTAAAATTAGTTTATGCAGTGTCTTAAACGTCTGGGTTTTGTAGTTCTAAGTTGGATCTTTTTCACATCTCTTTGTATTAATTCTCTTGCCTAGCCTTCTTGTCATTTCTCCGAGTTCTTTCCATCCTTACTCCGCTCCTCTCTCATCCTCCCTCTTCCTCCTTCTTGTTTTGCAGGGTGGCTAGTGTCACGGATTTGTTTTAATTTTTGTGCTGTGTTAGGGGGTTACATCCCAGTCTCGGTTTTTTAAAAAAAAAATTTTTTTTTAAAAATGAAACAAGTAATAGATATGATAAAAAATGATACAGTGGTATAGGTTTTTTATTTTGTTTCCCTTCTGAGTACTGAGGAGGACTATCAAGACAAGGCTGGAGTCTGGAGGCCTATACCCGTATGGACCTTGGACTCCTTTCATAATAGGGCCGGAGGTACTCGGAGCGCTGACCAGTAGAGCACACGAAACAGATAAACAGATACAGGGAAGACCTTCAGTGTGCGTGTCGTGTGCTGGTGTGTGCTGGTGTGGTTAGTGTGATGTTCGCCGATGTGGTGATATGGTGCGCTTGCAGTGCGTGTGCGTCGTTGCGTAGTATTACCTAATACCCCGAGGTAAGGGTATTTCTCTTGCACCTGTTAGATGCAGTCTCCACAGCACCGCCACACAGCCCCTACCCCTAAGGAGAGATGCGACGCAACGGTGTGCGTGGGGAGGGGCCCCTAATCCTCTGCTCCGCCAATCAATTCTGTGGCTTCGTCGGACTTTTTTTTTTCTGTTGGTATATTCCTTTTCGTCTTCGTGTGTGTAAAATTGGGGGGAAGAAAACTAAGGGGTTTCGCTGGGGGGTCTACTGCGTATAAGGCGAACACCATTTCAACCACCGTCAGCGATTAGTTCCGTGGAAGGTAATAGCAAAAAGGGCCACGCGGTGCTCCGTGCACCAGGTGGTGTCTGCTCCGCACATATGGATCCTCACACCAAACACCGGGGCGAAATGCCATTGAGATCCACAGGGGTAAGACATTCTCACATGGAAGCTAGCCCCAGCAATCCAACCCGTTAAAACGGTACATCCTTCTTGTCTCCTCGAAGTGACCTTCCAACGCGTAAGAGCAAACGAGAATCCGGAAAGTGCACCGGAAGTAGGGGAGGAGCAGTTCAACACCATATGATTAATCACCGGGTCAGTGAATTCTAGAAAGTAGAACACGTACTTCTGCATACGTTCATGATTACGGGCACAAGGAAAGCAGTGAAAGCCAGCATAATGCCTCAGGCCTAGGTACCTCTGAGATATCAGATCCCCAACAAGATTTTTGTAGAACATCACGATCCAGTCATACTTGCGTGGTTATACGTACTGGACTAAGAAAGCGGTCGCCTTGTGTTATCTCTATGAATCATATGTGGGCTCCAAAGTGAGACTCTACTGACGCTATCCACACGCTGTGGCCAACTGTACCTTCTGCCCCGATCGGAGTCATACGTGGCACGCGGATAAAATATTCTCGTGGATTAAATGCCTGGTAATACAATAAAAGAGAGTACAAGTTGACCACCAAGATAAAATCACCATGCAAAGTAATATGCCCTTATTGTATCAACTTAAAGAAATCTTCAGAAACGTGGTGTCGGTGGAAGTAGGGTCGAGGGCTCCCAGCAATCTACAATTCGCATACTGTATCTTTTCTGTGTTTAAGAACAGGTATCTATGTTGTGGCGCTCCAGTTGAATGGGCTTGAAGCATAAATTACATACAAATGTTCCCTAAGCCATTCGACCAATAATTGAACGCCAAATTTTATGCCAAAAAATAGGAGATTCATGGTCAGTGCTTCACCGACGACACTCGACTCCTCACCATTACCAGACCTTTCGGGCCTTTCAATGTTTTATTCCATCGAAAGGCAAGTGAGTTAATTAGAAAACAGTACAATTGTTCCCTGTAATTTAGGCATGGGCACACAGTTTGCAGTTGGCAATTTCAAGAGCTGATTTCAGTTTAACCGTGACAGAAGAGAGTCTGCCACTTTCAAAGAGAAGTTATTCCAGTATCGGGTTTGGAACGAGACCGTCCACCATTGACTTCCAAAACTGTTTCTAAGCTAATCATCCTCGCCCATTTGTAGGCCTGTGCCAGACTCTGAGAGGAACGGAGCAGACTGCAGGTTTTCGAATGTAGTCGATATAATTATTCTCGTGGTGAAGCTCTAGTCTTGCAGAGTGCATCAACCGGAGTGCGCAATCTTTAAATCTTTACGGAAAGACTGTAAGTTGACCGGAAGTCGATCAATTCGGATTAGCATCGAGAAACAACACACACACCACACACACACACACACACACTACCACCGACCACCACACCATCACCACCCCCACCAACCACCAACGTATTTAGTTGTATCAATGATTTTAAATGTGAAATATTCATAGTACCTACACTCATTACCAGGGTTCCAGGCCTCGACTGATTTGCTTTTTCATTGTACTCCGTGTTTTGTGCTGGCTATAAGTCTGCCAGATCTTACAATCATCCTGATTAATGTGGGTGAACAAACGTCATTATGTTGAGTTCAACCGTCGTAGACCTTTTCTTTCCGTGGTAGTTGGTTTTCAGGTCGTATTCGTCTCTTCTCCTCTTCTTCTTCTTCCACTTCTTCTCTCTCTCCTCATCCCATCTTTCTCTCTCTCTCTCCCTCTCCCCCTCTCCTCCGCTCTCTCTCTCTCTCTCATCTCGTTCTCTCTCCCATTGAACAAAATGAAACCGTTTAGTGACAAAAGACAGTCAAATCTTCTCACCGTAAAACAAGGGCGAAATTGAAATCAACTAATTAATTACACCCGTGTACGACAAAGTGATTGAATTCTTAACAGTCTGCCAAAACCAAATATGACGTCGAAAGCTGTTGCCGGTATCAGATGACAAACACACCCCACACACACACCTACGACAACACACACAAAAAGGGGGGAAAAAAACCCTCTTTTCAGTCGGAGGACAAGCCACGAAGGTACAGGTAGTCTAGATGAGGTTTCTGGACACCATTGATCAGCGCTGCTTTGGTCCGTCCAGGCCGCTCAATAACCTCTGGCAAAGGAACAAGACGAGTGTATAATCACAAGAGGACCTCTGGGGAGGGGGTCAGGAAGGGGGGGGGGGGTGCTATCGGCAAATGAGCAGGTACGGTTGCCTATGTCAACATGATCTCGGTGGCGTGCCACTGTCCTGCTGTTCACTCTCTGTGTCAGTGTTTTATTAGGTAAGTGGACACAGTTGCTGTTTGTGTTTTGATTTTGTTTTATTCCTAGTCCTTCATGTTCGTGGTGATAGACATATTGTTTAGTTGAGATTAACTTGTTTTGCGAATTATTGGATTGATTGATTGATTCATTCAGTCATGGATGGGCCGAACTCTGTGACTTTTACGTTTTTGTACTGCTAGGAGTTGTTTGTTACATTTGTTTCTGCTTTTTGTTTGGTTGGCTGATGCGTATGTTGGTTGATTGATTATGTGACTTCATTAACCGAGGCCACCGGAAACAAAAAGGTTTAACCAACGGTACCTTTTTCATTCATCTTGCTTTCTTTTTCAAAAAAAAAAAAAAACAATCATTCTTAAGGTCGCCCCCCCCCCCCCCCCCCCCCCCCTTTTTTCCCCCCCCCCTCCCCCCTCCCCCCCCCCACCCCCCCCGGTTGTCTTCATTCATATCTTCTGCTTAGTTCACGCAAACAGCATCGAATTGATTCGATTGGTTCTTTTGTTTCGTGTAATGTGGTGGTTGTATGACATTCATATCTTCTGCTTAGGGGTCATGAACACACATCGATTGATTCGAGGTTCTTTTGTTCCTTTAACCCCCAGTTTGAACTTCCTGTTGATCTCTTTCTTGTTTGCCACTAATTCGTTGCCCATCTTAAGACTTGTTCGTTACTATACTGCATGAGACCGAACGTGGCTGTCTGTTTCGTTCACTCACTGCATGATTTCTGGTCACTTCCCTTATTGATCGTTTGATTCACATACTACTGCTTTCTGTTGACCTTCCCTGTTGGCAATTTCGTTTTCACTTAGGGTTTGTTTGTTGACTCCCTTGCCTTTGCGGGATGTTTTCACTCATTCAGTGCTACTTCTATCGACTTTCCTTGCTTGATTCGCTCAGTGCTTTCCGTTTCAACTCCCTGTCGATTGATGTCATTTTTCCCTGACAGCTTTCTGTTCTTTTGATTCCCACCCTTTGCTGGGGGGTACACTCCCTCAGGGGGTACTTTCTATTGATTCTTCTCCTGCTGACCTAAACGTTTAACCCCTCACTGCTTTGCTGTCGACTGTCCTGATGGTTGTTTTTATTCATGTTCCTGTTTATTCGGTCTCTCCGTTTCTCCTCCCACTGATGTTGATGGTACCTTGTTGACAATTTCATTTGCTTACTAATTTCTGTTTCACTTTCCTGTTTGCCTTTTTTATTTACTTCCCGCTGCCTTTCTGTTTTATTCTCCTTGCGGACGGTTATTCCACTGTCCCTGTGTCTGTGTGACTGCTCCTGTTGACTGTTTCATTCACACACTGCTTTTAATATCGATTCTTTCTGTAAATGGTTTTATATTATTAGTTAGTAGTATATTATAATGAATACTTTTATAGTGCCTATTCCTCGGCTAAGAACCAAGAGCTAAGCGCTTTGACAACTCCACACTCCTTAACCAACGTGCTGGCCTACCTGGGTAGTGCCGACTGAAAAGCTGCCACGTGGTGCTTTTATTCAGTCGTTTCTCCCATGTCATCCAGTCAATATAATTCAATATCGACCCTCTCAGTTTTCCTTACTTGTCTACTTCCTTCATATTCTTTATATTTCTTTTACGCAGGGGGCATAAAAAAAAGAGAACCTACGTGAAACGTGTCACCCTGTGAGTCATCCATACCAACGACCAAACTATTTCTCTCTACCGAAACTATGACTGTGGGATGTTGCGTGTGTGCAAAATGGTATGCTGCGTGCGTTCACACACACGGAACCTCGGTTTATTAGTCTCATTCGAAAGACTGTTTTCGGAAATGGAGTCAGAACCAATGTAAAAATCCATGGGAAAAATCCCCTTGTACTGAAACGGCCCTGGCGGAGATTCGAATCCCGCAACCCAGGATCCACCAAGATTACAAGTCTGGCGCTCTACCACTGAGCCATTCCGGCGCCCAGTTTTAGTCAGTCACTCTTTCCTTTTTTGGTTGTTGATGTCTTGGTGATGATTTCATTCACTTACTGTTTTTTTTTTGTTTTTTTTTTTGTTTTGTTTTTTTACTCCCATGTTGCGATGTTTCCTTTTATTCAGTACTTTCAGTTGAAACTCCCTGTTATCATTTCATTTATTTCGCTGCTTTCTGTTGACGTTCCTGCTAAATTGTTTCATATTACCTTCCTGCTGTCTGTTGAAAATCTTGTTACAATGCTTTCCTCACACTCACTGTTGTCTGTTGACCCATCGTTGTTGATAGTCTCCATGGGTGGCGCGTGGATTTTCTTTGACTCTTTTTGTTTGCTTGGTCCCTCTTTGAAAAAAAAAAAAAAAAAATTTGGATAAATGAATAAATGGGATGAATCCATGCCGTCGATTAAAAATAATCAACCCACATCAGGGTCGGGTCATCAATCATCGATCAACCAATCAATTCAGTCAATCCATCTGATCAGCCATCAATCAAGTCAATTAATTCAGTGATTTAAATGCTTAAGTGATTGATTAATTGTTAGTGCTCCGTTATTCGTACCCGTGTTCACTGCTCTTCTTTGTTAATAAATTTACTACCGTCAGGGCCAGTACCTTCATTTTTGGATTTCTTATTATTTTGTCCATTAGTCTGTCAATTCTTCTCTATTGATAGTGTACTTATTCCCAGTTTCTATTGCCTAACGATATGGATGGTTTCATTCATTCGTTGCTTCTGTTGCTTATTGGATGGTAGCTCTTCCCCTTAGCCCCTGCTTTCTTCTTCTGACTTGCCCCATTGATCACTTTATTTATTATTCTTCACTGTTTATGATTCGAAGTATTCATAGCCTTTCAACCTGACTCACTGATTGTTTCATTCCTGTGGACACCGGCATACGCTCCTGCATAAGAGCAGGTGTGTTTGCCCCCCCCACGTCTCCATGATCTCCTTACGTGCATATAATATTCCACTGCCTCACTACTGTTCCTGATTCAAGTGTCTGTGTTTGAGGTAAGTGGACACAGTTGCTTTATTCACTGATTGCTCGATTCCTTAATTTTGAGTTAATGGGACACGTATATATAAACTCTTCAACTGTTTATTGATTTTTCATTCATTTTTGTTCCTTTGGGGGGCACATGAATCTTTGACTTTTTACGTTAGCGTCTGTCTTGCCGCGGTTTTGTTGTGTGTGGGTGATTGATTTAATCATTTGACTTTCCATTGACAAATTAATCCTAACCCTTTTATTTTTTCTGTTGCTTTGGCTTCCCCCATTCATTACCTGCTTGGAAAACTGCCGTTTCCTGTTGTTCAAAGAACCCATTTTTAAGGGGCGTTTTTTGCGTTCGTTTCATGGGAGTGTGCTGTCTGGCTGCTTTAGTTATGAAATCTCATTGATTGATTAAAGGGGTTCTTTTGTTTCGTGTTTGGCTTGGTTTGAACTTTCATTGTCCCTTTCTATGTTTGTCTATCAGATAATTCGTGGCGGTCCAAATCTGACATGGTCCGTATATTGTCTGAGACAGGATATGGTTGACTGTTTTCATTCTTCCAGTGTCTTTCTGGTCACTCCTTCTAGTTGTCATGTATTGACTCACCTGCTTTTGGTGGACTACCTGCTGGTTATTTGTGGCTCACGACTGGGAGTTTTCCCCATCGACTCCTCTGTTGGCTGTGTTTTATTTGTGTACAGCCTTTCCAGTTGATACCCTTTTCCGGTGTTTTGTTAAGAGGTCACTTTTTTTTTTTTTTTTTTTTTTAAAATCCCCTTTTTTAGTGGCTTATTCCGGGGTTCAAGTCCTTGTTTTTCTCTTCCCCCTGTAAAAGTGATCTTCCCCCCCCCTCCCATCTCTCGCTGACCTCCGTGTTTTGCTGCCCTGTTAGGTGTTTAAATGTTTCCCTTCATTCATATTCACCCCACGGAGACCGGGGGGTTTCCGTCTTCTCTTTCTGGACTTCCAATGTCTACGGTTTCATCACCCATCATGCTTTTCTATAGACTCCCCTGTCCATGTTTTCATCATTTCACTTCACTACTGCTTTCATAAGACTCCCCTAATAGACTCCACTGTCCACTGGTGTTCATTCACTCACAGGCTTTCTATAGACTTCCCCTGTCCCCTGTTTCGTGTTGCACGTCCACTGCTTTCTGTAACAGTCCTCTCTTCCCTTCCTTGACTATATCGTTTTTTTTTTTCTGTTTTTTTTTTTTTTTTTTTTTTCGCTGCTTTCTATTTGACTCCCTGTAGACTACTTATTCAGCCACTGCAAATCATGTTGAGGGGGGGCATCACCTTGCCGACATTTCATTCACGCACTTCCTGCTTTTTATTGACCTCCGTCTGATACCCTTATAAAAGTAAGTTAGACCTCGTAATCACAAACTTACTTGGAGAATATTTCGAAGTGTCCCACCCTGTCTTCGGTCAGCTCACAGTTGCTGTTTTAGGCAGCGAGGCCTGGTGGGCGAGACTGGGTGTCGGGGTGAACGGTGATCCGGATCTGATTGTAGATGAGGGGGGGGGGTGGTGGGG
>JADBJO010027535.1:0-7500 GCA_016801955.1 Conus betulinus
CAAAGTATCCGTGACCTCACAAATTGAAGATTCCAAAGTCAGTGCAAAGAATGAACTTCGTGCAATTTTTGTCTCAAAAGACAGATCAGTTTCACTCTCTCATCGAATCCCTCGAAGCAAAGTTTTTGACCTGGACAAGCAAGTGAATACACTGAGGAAAGACAATCATGCGCTAAAGACACAAACTGGGGTAACATTAATGCAGAGCTAAGAGTTTGAAACCCAGTCCTCGTCATGACGCCAGCACACAACTCTGCTCCCACTATCAGTGACAATACACGCCATGTGTTCATGTAGACACTACGGGCAGTGTGGCACCCCCTCCATGGTGTCTCTCCCAGTCAAAGCCTTGACCATCGTGACTGACGATGGCAGCGGTCCACACGTTGAGCCTCAATGGCAAGGCATCGCTAAGCTGGAACCACCACGCACCTCTTCATCCTCTAGCAGTGACCAGCCTATGCAGCCAGCGGCACATTCCCTTGAGCAGGCACAGACCATAGAGATGTGTGACACTGACAATTATGAATACGCTGTCCCAACCTCAAACTTCTTCACCCCCTCAGTGAGCAAACAGGCAGTGCACCTGATCCAGTGAACAGTATGTCTCGTACTGACAAACACTGGGGGAGTTTCAGATCAACCGAATCAACAGAATCAGAGGACTAGTGATCAAGATGCACCTTTTCCACGATCTGTCTCTGACCGCTGTTCCGTCCTCCTCATCGGGGACTCAGTGATAAGAGACATTGACCCCCACAGATTAGTCCCCCGACAACAATCTGCCTCAAAAATCTGTGTACCAGGAATGACTGTTCGTGCTTTATTTGGCTGGCTGCAGACACAGCGTGCAAATGTTGATGTGGAAGTATTGATTTTACATGTTGGGGTGAATGACTGTAGAACCACAGGTGAAGTTACGAAAGACACATGGTGTGACCTCATTCACTTGGCCAGTCAGAAGTTTCCCAAAGCCAGGTTCATCCTCAGCTCAATCATTCCAGCCCGAGGTAAACACCATGTCAAACACCATCATTTCACCCACACAAACCAAAACATGGGAAGAGCCTGTGAAACGCTGAAATGTGATTTCATAGACAATTATTTCAGTTCGTTACCTTGGCAGGGAAAACTAAACCGGCACTCTACCACAATCTTATTCATCCAAGTGATGTAGGCACTGCCAAATTAGCACAGAATCTGAAGCGAGTACTGTATCCCCCTCAGTCCCGAGTTACCAATCCCAGACGGAACAAACCGTCAACATACAGTGACAGAAACACTTACTCACAACAACGACAAACAAATAATGGTGACTCAGGCACAAATTATCCACCCATTGAATCCATGGCCCATTATCCCCCTCTGATTCGAAGTAAGCGTTCCCAAACGCCACAAACATCAAGCGCCACTGCTCACTCCCTTTATTCAAGGGCCACTCTCCATCCTTCTACCTATGAGGACAATACCAGACCTCCCCAACCTTATCACCCGTCCCCACTCCTTCCCCACCCTACTTTGTTTGACAACACTCAGACTCGTCACCACCCCCCACTAGTTTTTTCCCCCCTCTCCAAGTCTGACAATATTCAACCAATACAGTCGTTTTATCCTCTATATCATTCCCCCTATCAGAGCATGACTTCTGACCCAAGTCAGAACCAAAGTTCTTACAACCCAATAAAGACCCCCATCACAAATCCATACGAGCAATTATTTTTTAATCTAATGGCATCATACATGAACTCTCACCAACGGCGATTTCCTTGAATTGATCCAAATGTCTATTGTTGTATTTGCATTGGATATGAGTGCGTGTGTGCACGCGCGCGTGCATACATGTGTGGTGAGAGCATGCAAGTTGTGTTTTACTCTTGATCATTTTTCTATAAAACAACGCTGATCTTTATTAGAGATCTCCAAGGTGTGAGTGTGTGTGAATGTAAATTGACAACACTATTTGGTATTGCGTATTCCACAAAATGCATGTTGCAAGTATGCAGAACATGCGTGTATGTGTTTGTCAGTGAAAGCATGCTTGAACGCGCGCGCGCGCGCGCGCGCGCGTGTGTGTGTGTGTATGTGTGTGTGTGTGTGCGTGCGCACGTTGTGTGTGTGTGTGTGTGTGTGTGTGTGTGTGTGTGTGTGTGGTTGTGTGTGTGTGTGTGTGTGCGTGTTTGTTGCACAAAGCTGGACTCGGACGTTTATGGACAGGCTGTTTTTTCATTTGTTCCATGGTGACTGGATCAACAGTACTGAGAACAAGTATTTTTCATTGTTTCCAACAGTAACGCACTGTTTTTTTTTCTGTGTGTCAGGCACTGCCTGTGTTTCAATTGGCGATTTGTATTTTTGATTGTACTTACGTTGTTGTATCTGGTGAGTGAGTGTCTTGTTCTTTTTTCTTTTTTTTTCTTTTTTTTTTCTTCTTTTTTTCTTTTTCCTCTCTTTTTTTTTTTTTTTCGAGTTAGTGAGAAAATACATTTCAAAATAATTTGTTCATCTGTATAGACCTATTTGTAACATTGTGATGCCATGCCATTTACTCTAGATACATGGCCCTCTAAGGAAGGGCTTCGAATAGGTTATCTTAATATCAACAGTGCTAGAAACAAAACTGATGAAATAGCATCCATTTTAAACAACAATGGAACGAACTTTCATATATTTGCTTCGCAGAATCCAGATTAACACATGTAGTTTCAGATGCTGATATGTATATGCATAATTATAACATCATTCGTCTTGATCCTACAGCTCCTAAATCAACAGGTATGCTATTATACTGTGCAAAACTCATTAAATTTTAAAAGAATTCTACATTTCGAAAGCTATAATATAGAATCAGTCTGGGTCGAAATCAGTTTTAAAATGTTGTAAACCTATAATAGTAGGATTCATTTACAGGAACCCATCCGAAACAATTGATTGGTATGACAGGTTTCATCTGATGATGGACGCTGCCATCCTGGAATCAAAAAAGAAATCGTTCTCCTAGGAGATTTTAATATAGATTTAAGAATGCCCTTAACAATGTCCGGAAAAAAAATGGATTAACAGCTGTGCGATGCTTGGATTAGAACAATTAATCGACCGTCCAACACGCATTACAGAAAACACTGAGACACTTATTGATCACGTTTATGTTAATTCTAAAGAACACACTGTAGAAACTTGCTGTGTTCCAGTTAGTTGTAGTGATCACTCAACAATAGGTCTCACTTGGATAAAAAGAGGAGTAAAAATTCCAAAATACGGACACAAGGAAATTTTTTATAGACGTTTTACCTATTTCGACAAAAATGCCTTCCTAACTGATTTACTTCACTCAGGATTAGAAGACGTTTATCAGACTAGAGACCCGGACTGTGCTGTTAATGAATGGATAAATAAATTTAATTCTGTTTATGACAGACATGCTCCCTTTATAAAAAAGAGAGTTAAACATTTTAGTAAACCACCTTGGATAACAAAGGAAATAGATAAGGAAAGTAATGAAAGAGATTATTTAAATAAGACAAATCAAAAAGCGAAATACAGACGACAAAGGAACAAAGTCACTTCTATGAAGAGGAACGCAAAGCAAAAATACTTCCAAAATTTGGTGTCTTCATCACAGAACTCTAAATTGATATGGAAAGCCATCAATAGCCTAACTAATAACAAATTACATAGCCAAATCCAAAGATCATGTAAAGACATATCACCAGAAGAAATCAATACTCACTTTGCAAACATTGCTGAAAAAAAACAGTTATAAATAATAAAACGAATAAGAACGACTTAAAGCTATTAGAAGAATTTTGTACTTCAAAGAATATTAATTCAAACTTAAATATTCCATCAATCGCAGTAAATGAAGTTTTCAGTGGACTGATAAAATTAAAGCAATCGGGAACTAGAGATTTAGATGGGTTAGATGGCAAAATTCTGAAAATCAGTGCTCCTGTTATTGCAGATTCTTACTTACATTTACAATCTATCTATCGATAAGAACAACTTTCCCTCTCAATTCAAGGAAGCTAGAGTCATACCTATTTATAAAACAGGAGATCCTGCAAATCCCTCTAACTATAGACCCATTTCTATCCTATCTCACTTATCAAAACCCCTTGAAAGGCATGTTCAATCACATTTATATTCTCATTTTAACAAATATGATTTGGTTCATGAAAAACCAATCTGGCTTTCGTGAGAACCACTCTTGCCATACAGCACTTACACAAATCGTTGAAAATTGTCTTTCAAACATTAACAACAATGAGTTTACAGGAATTCTTTTTTTTGTTGATTTTGCTAAAGCATTCGATGTAATCGACCACACTCTGCTATTAAAAAAAACTCAGTCATTACAAATTAACGAATGACACCTTACAATTTATTTCTTCCTTTCTCACAAACCGCTATCAGCTTGTCGAAATAAATTCTAAACGATCAACATTGCTACCTATTAAGTTTGGTGTACCTCAAGGATCTGTTTTAGGACCGCTTTTGTTTTTCTGTTTACATTAATGACCTGCCTTTGCACATTCAATGCAGTTGTGAAATGTTTGCTGATGACACTTCTTTACAAGATAAAAATAGAAATGCATCTGAACTCGTAACTAATCTACAAGATAATCTTAACAGACTTGACGAATGGACTGAACTGAATCATATGGCTCTCAATATCAGTAAAACTAAATGTATTTATGTAACCTCCCGCCCAAAAAAGGAAGAAAATGTGTTCCCCCTTTGCACATTATACCTTAAAGGACAAATTATCAAAGAAGTAGTCTCACATAAAGTTCTAGGAGTTTATTATCGACAACGATTTACTATGGTCTGAACATATTTCCGATTTAGGAAAAAAAAAATCTCAAAAAGACTACCAGCTTTCAAAATTAAGAATTTTCTAAATCTACATTCCAGGAAAATGTTCTTTCATGCACACATCCTATCTCTAATTAACTACGCATCCACATTATGGGATAACTCAAGTGAACTAACTAACTTTAAAATACATAAATCGATTATACAAAAGAGCTATAAAATTAATTAAACTAAGTCCTAACACTTTGAGTAAAGATGATTATAAGAATTTGGATATTCTTCCTCTTAAAGAGAGGCTCTATTTTAATAAATATCTGTTCATGTACAATGTGTGAACGGAATATCTCCGAGAAAAATTGTACGGTATTTCTCCATCAATGAAAATAGACACAACCACAAACTTTCCTTTCCCAGACCTCGAAACGATCTGTACAAATCAAGTTTTACATACTCTGGTGGATCTATTTGGAATAATCTACCCATACACTTGAAATGTATTCGGTCTAGAACTGGTTTTAAAAACGCACTAAAAAAATATTTGTTAAGAAAACTATAAACAAAACGCTATTTACTTTGGCTTGTTGTGTAATCTCTCTCTCTCTCTCTCTCTCTCTCTCTCTCTCTCTCTCTCTCTCTCTCTCTCTCTCTCTCTCTCTCTCTCTCTCCTTCTTTTCTTCTTCTTCTTCTTCTTCTTCTTCTTCTCTCCTTTATTCTCTTCACTTTGTATATACACATGGTGTAACTTAATATGTCTGTTTAACTTCTATATGTATTCATGGTGTTCCCTTTTCTATATATATGTTCTTATTTTGTGTGGGTATATGTGTGTGTGTATGTATGTGTACGGTGTGTGTGCGTGTGTGTGGTGTGTGTGTGTGTGTGTGTGTGTGTGTGTGTGTGTGTTGTGTGTGTGTGTGTGTGTGTGTGTGTGTGTGTGTGTGTGTGTGTGTGTGTGTATGTGCGTGTGTGTGTTTGAGTGTGCGTGGTTCCTCTCGGTCTAAAGTTATTTTTCAGTTGATACTGTTTGCATGCCTATGTTGTTTTCCTTGAAATGATTAGTCTTTGGATGTTGACTTATGATGTTTTTTTTATGTTGCCTTATGATGCCCTTTTCTTATTGTTTTGGAGGGCAGGATGTAAAAAAGCTGTATAGCTTATTCCTTTACCCTCAATAAAGATCATTTTGACTTGACTTGACTTGACTTGACTCAACACCTTGATTCAGCCACACGTACCCAAAACCAAACAGATACAATTCACAACGAATTTCTGATGCCCAGTTTGTCTTGTCACGAGAATCTAAATCGAACAGTGTTCTATATGTTTTCCGTGGTAATCTCGATTCATCCATCCTTGTCAATTGTATCCAATGTATTATACCTTTACAACAGCATTTATGTAAATTGGATCTCCATTTGTGTCTCCATAAAATAAATTGTTTTGTGTTAGCATTTGGGCTCCTAAAAAGTTTTTAAGAGCAAAAAGACGCATTTTTTTTCACAGTGGCGAGCTGTACGACTTAGTTCCCACAGTTCAGCACCATATTGACCAGTTTGGTTGTATCTGTGCGTCTAGGAATTTTAGATATACGACAAGAGCATTACAATTCAACTTAAATAATTTGTGTAAAATGCATCACACCGCATGTTTGGCCCTGCTGGCAAAGATTTTGACATGACATATTAAAACTCAACCTTGTGGAAAAATGAATAACTAAATATCTATAAGCATTAACGATGGGCATAGGGATTCCATCATAAGTCCAATGTTCTCTAGCTGCTAAGTATCCACCTTTCCTGAATACAACTATATTACTTTTACTCATGTTGACATTTAGATAGAGTGCTGATGCTGCCTTATGTAGACTGTTTAATTGTGTCTGTAACCCAATTACCGTTTCATACAGAAGGGCAGTATCATCTGCCAAAAGTTATATAAATAATTCAAAACTATCACATGTAAATGTTGCGCCATGTCTCCCGTTTCTGATAACTTCTATTGCTAGTTCATTTATGAATAATGAAAACAACACAGGTCTAGTAACATCACCTTGTTTAAACCCTTCTGGTACAGTTTATATAGTCTGTTAACTTCGCACCAGAACGAATTCTAGCCCTGACTCTATAATACATACGATGAATACATCGGAAAAGTTTTCCTTCGATATCGTTTTTCACCAGAATTGGCCACAACAGATTTCTTTCCACGGAGTCAAAGCGTTATCAAAATCGATGAAAGCAACGTAAAGTTTGCTGTTCAAGCAAAACCGTTATTGTATTAGAGCTAATAATGTGTACATGTGATCGATGGTAGTCTCTTTTAAATCCCGCTTGATATCATGCAGTTCAAACCACTCTTGGATCCTATTGTTTATCATGGAACTATATACTTTACTGCTTGTACAGCATAGTGGTATCCCTCCGTAGTTATTTGGATCGCCTGTATCGCCTTTTCTAAATAAAGGTAGCACAATACTTTCTGTCCAGTTATCAAGGAATGCCCCCTTATCAAACAAAGTATTACAAAGTTTAACTAAGAAGTTAACAAGTCGATCACCCACATATTTTAACATTTCAACAATAATTCCAAGTGGTCCAGCAGATTTATTAATCTTTAACTTAATTATTGCCAGCAACACTTTCTCTAGATACTAGGCGGTTCGTCGTTATATTCAGAATTGAGAGAGAG
>JADBJO010027535.1:12500-21217 GCA_016801955.1 Conus betulinus
CAGGGGCAGGGAGGGAGTGAGGGTGGGGGTGGGGGAACTATCTCTAAGAACACACACTTACTCAGGATAAACCTTTTTACCTGGGACTCATTGACGGGGCTGAAGAGGCGGGGGGGGGCCTGGCATGAAAAGAAACAAGACAAGCCAAACTCAGCATGAAGAGACTGGAGGGGGGGGGGGGGGGGGGGGGGGGGGGTGGGGGGGTGGCGGGGGGGAATGAGGGGGGGGGGGGGCCAATCCCCCCCCTGAGGAAAGGTGAATAGGGATATTTCAGCTTCACAAGAAGAACGCGCGTCATGTTGTTGCCTGAACAAAACAGACGCATTTGGAACAATCCCCCCCTCAGCCCCCCCCCCCCTCACCCCCCACCTCCTTCATACTCCCAGGAGACAGAGGTGTGTGTGTGTGTGTGTGTGGTGTGTGTGTGTGGTGTGTGTGTGTGTGGGTGTGTGTGTGTGTGTTGTGTGTGCGCGCGCGCGCGCGCGCGTGTATGTGTGTGTGAGAGGAGAGAGAGAGGAGAGGAGAGAGAGACAGACAGAGCAGACAGACACAGACACAGAGACAGAGACAGAGACAGAGATAGAGAACGTGTGTGTGTGTGTGTTGCGTGTGTGTGTGTGTGTGCGCGAGAGCGCGCGCGCGCGTGCTTACACGCAACAATAGATAGAGCAAATAGAAGGCACGAGGAAGAGGGGAGGGAGGGGAGACGGGGAGGGAATGGGGGAAAGGTAAATGAGAGGGTGTGGTGGGTGGGGGATATGCCCCTCTCAGGGGGGGGGGGGGGAAAGTGAAACGGATTGACATCCGTTTTTCTGTGGGATCAATCAAGCAAAGCTTGCAGGCCATTGAACAAGCTTATCATTTCATATAAATCACACCCCAGGACATTCGGGCACTCCAGTTAATAAACCCCACCCTTCTACCACCACCACCCCCATCCCCTTCCGCCGCAAGCCCTCCTCCCTTTATCCCCCTTCTGTGTTCACTCCTCCCTTTTCCGAACCCCTCCCCCCCCCCGAACCCCCCCCCCCCCCCCCCCCCCTCACCCTCTCCTCCGGTTCGATCAATGTTCAAGCTTCGGCCTGTCGAGAAGCATGGTCCAACACGCCACAATTAGAATTTTACTCTGAAACACTATGCAGGCCCATGTAAGCGTTTTGATGGTCACTATAAACACGAGTCAGAGTTAAACGTTTATGGCTGATAACTAATTAAAAGAACCAACTTCCCACCATTTATTTCCGCTCCGTTAGGGGGATTCCTCAATGAAACCATAAACAAATCTTCAAATACTGACCCTCCCCTTTAGTTGAACGCCGCATTTCGGGCCTTTCCACTCGTCCGTGTCTCTATGTTTGTGTCATCTGGAAGCCTCCTTATAGTCCCATTGTTTGATTTTAATCTGTCTGCTTAGCACCACTGGGGCTTGCAACCCTGATGGCCATATGAAAGAAAATGAGAAGAATCAACTTTCAGACACAATCAACCCATCTCCAAAAACTAGTGGTCTATGAATATTCGAGACCTTAGGCAAGGTCTTAGCGCATTCATTTTTGGTGTGCAGCCTGGGGGCGGTGGGGGGCCCTGGGGGGGGGGGGGGGGGGGGCCCAGCGACAGGGGGGTCTGGCCGACATCGTCCGCTGCCAGTGAAAAGAAACCAGCACCCGCCACCACCACCACAGCCCCTGCCACAACCAAGATAATCAAATGCCGCCAAGGCCTTGCTTAAGGACTCGAATATTTATAGACCGTGGTGCAAGGAGAGTTTTTGGAGAAAGTTCATTTTGTCCTGAAAGTGGAATTTCTCCACGTTTCTTTCAGATGGCTTGACAAGGCCACCAGCCAGATTGGTTTTCAAAGCCTAAGGCGATGAATAATCAGAGGAATTGGGGGCAACAGTTTTGGGGGGGTTCCAGATGGGGGCAAAGATAGGGTCAACGGCTGATTGCCAAGGCCCGATATATGGAGTCTCAGCTAAGGGGGGGGCAAAGTAAAAGCGTTTGAAAATGGGGTGGAGAATTTCATAGATGGAATCTCCCACCCCCCCCCCCCCCCCCCCCCTTAAAACAAACAAAAACAAACAAACAACAAGGGAATAATTAGTGGGCGTTTGTTGTTTTTTTTTTTTTTTCTTTTCGATCAATATCAGTGTTTAACATTTGAACATATGCTTCCAACTTAAATGGTAGGCCTACCACGTTTTGCTCGATACTAATGGTAGGCCTCAAAATGCTTGCCATGGATGTGGTGTAGTGTTTTTGCGAAAAATCCCAATTGTGGCGGTATGGCCCACATCAGTACCCACGAGTCCAGCAGCTCCCGACTGTGCTTAAAACCTCTCTCCAGCCCCAGTCCACCCTTACACCGAAAGAAGCGCGCTAAGAATCATGTTCACCATAAATGGTCTGTTATGGAACGGTCCCAGTCCACTGGATACCCTTCCCTTGGGAAGCGTGGGGTTGGGGGAGGGGGGTATGTGATGGCACGTGCCAGCACCAGGAGAGGCAAATGCAGTGTGTGCATGCACATGGGACATTTTCACGATGAGAGTAGAGAATGAGCGATTCGAGAAGGGAGAGAGAGAGAGAGTGAGGGGAGAGAGATGGATAAGAGACGAGAGAGCGCAGTGCAGAGAGAGATTATTCTAATCATGGTCTTGGAAGAATTGTTTGTTGGGTTTTTTTTTACCCTAAACGATGATGGTTCCAGCATTGTTTGTTTGTTGTTGAGACATGCCGTTAGCCCTGTTGAAAAAGAATGCATTTTATCGTTTAAAAAAAAAAACAAAAAAGACAAAAAGAAAATACTAGTCAATGAGCATCCAATACAGTCCAGGTCCCTCTGAGGGTCAGGTATTATTTCCACAACGTTAGAGTTTTTCAATGCAGTTTGGTGCTGTCCCCAATTATAGTTTGAGCTGTCAACCCAGCGGTTTCAACATCAACATAGTTTTGAGCTATCACACGGTGCGCGAGTGATCACCACGGTTTGACGCATCCTTCAGAGGTTTGTTCTCCACTCTGCAAAGCTTGTGTTTTTACTGTCGGCAACTCCTTTTCCTTTTCACAAAGTCATTTGCCTGATTTTTTCGTTTTGTTTGACGATTGCACTGGCCGGGCGGTCCCTAACTGTCTAAGCCTATAATACCCCCCACCCACACCCCCACGAAAAAAAAAAGGGGGGGGGGGGGGGGTGTAGAGGAATGGAAGGCGTTGGGTGGGTGAAAGTGAGAGTGGGTGATTGGGGGAGGGGGACAGGGGAACGGAGGGGGGGGGGAGCTAATTTCATCAACAGTGGGAACACACCAAAGAAGGCGATCGTCCTATCGTGAGAAAATCGGATCTAGAAATGGCCATTTTTTAAACCGCGAAACCTTAGACGAACGTAGTATATGACATGGCAAAATGCGAAAGTGAACTTGGTCCACAATAACTGGGGTCGATTCACACAGAAACAGTAAGGTAGTCCTTGACAGGGGAAACCTGTCCCCATATTGATAAATCTAAACGGTGGCCGTTCATATCCAGTTCATCCAACCGAAATGCGTACAAGTGGGGTGCGCCTACCTGTTATGCACGATAAACGCCTGTTATATACGCCCACGAACACCTGCCTACTATGCACCACAACCACTGCTACGTTTGGCATCAGCAAACACACATGCCTGTATGCCACCCTATTATACCTGACTACTGCGCCCAAAAAACGCGTGCCTAAATTTCAACCGCGAAAACACCCTTCCCCTTCCCGGAACAAATCTTGCCTCCAAGGGCCCCCCCAAACCTGTTATAGCACACAAATAAATGCCTATAGGCCCACAAAAACCTGCCTATATGCCCCACAAACACAACGGCTAGATGCCCCAGAACCACCTGACTAGATTGCACCATAAACACCAGGACAAAATGATCATACGAAACAAACTGCCATATTTTCGCCAAAACGAAAACTGGGCGTGATTGCACCAGCAAACACTTGCTTATTTCGACTCAGATACAACTGCCTATAATATGTGCCACAAACACTTATCTATACCCCACCCAAACACCCACCTATAGTGCACCATAAGCACCTGCCTATATGCACCGCAGACACCATCCTATATGCCCCGCAAACACATGCTTATATGCACTCACAAACACATGCCCTACCCAACGCACCGGAACACCTGACTAGATATGCAACCATAAACAAATGTCTGTTAACACGCTCCAACCAACCGCCTAGAGGACCACGAAACACCTACACCACGACCCTTCCCACCCCCCCCACCCAACCCCTCACCCCCGCCACCTCCTGGACTCTGCCGACAAAACACACACAGTGGATTTTTCCCATGCAGCCGAGCTCTCTTGATTCTTATCATCATCCTTCGGTGGCCAGGGCAGGACCCGTGGGCAGATTGCCCCTTGTTTGTTGATTCAACTTGTCAAACCACACCGTTGGGAAAGATCGTTTCCAGTTTGCAGGTGGCAGGGCTTCTCCTGAAAGCTGCGTGCGTGCGTTTGCGTTTTGGAAAAGCTCGACAAAAAAAAAATCAAAGGGTGCATTCGTGTCACTGGTGTACAGCCAGTTCCCCGCGATCAGTGAAAAAGCACGTCCCCGCTGAAGAATTGAAAGGTCCCCCCCTTCAACGTCGCTATCGCTCCTCTCCTCTTCTCCCCTCGATGGGATTCAAAGATGTATGACAGCTAAACTTGTAAACTTCGAACTCTGTGGAAGTCTTTTAGTTTCGTGCATTTGCATAGGTAAATTGGACTTTGAAGAAGAAGAAGAAGAAGGAAGAAGAAGAAGAAAAAGAAAGAAGTAGTAAAGTAGTAGATAGTAGTAAGTAGTAAGTTAGTAGTAGTAGTAGAAGAAGAAGCAAGACGAAAGACGAAGAAGAAGAAAAACATGATCAAGAAACAAGGGAAAAAATCAAAAAACGAGAGAGAGACAAACAAGAACAACCAAAACGAAGGAATATAAGTTGAGAAATCTCTTGAGGAGGTACATGTGAGATGCAAAAGACAAGCACGCAACCAAAACAGAGCCGGAAAAACATAACTTCTGCAAAGCCAAATAAGGACATTTCAGAAAAAAATATGTTTGCGCATAAAACGGCACATTAAAAACTTGGGTTGCGGGGAGGGGGGGGGGGGGGGGAGGGCGGGATGGCGCTGAAATATTATCCAGGTGGGTGTAGGCGCACATAAAAGAACACACACACACACACACACACACAATACACAACACATCTATATATATATATATATATATTATATATATATAGATATATATATATTTAAAACTTTGATTAAAATGTAATGGGTAAAACTACGCGCTGTTTTCTTGCTGGTGGGCAGTCCGTCAGGGTATGGGGGGTCCGTGTGTCCTGGTGTTTTGTTATCAGTGTTCAGCACATGTAACTTGGCCATCAATGGTGGCGAGTCAGTGGTTGTTTCCATGTGGTTTCTTAATTTTTTTTTATTCTCTGTTCCTGCGCTATGAGGACACTTCCATTTGTGTTGCAAGTTGGTACCATTTTCCTATCCTAGGATGTTTGGAGTTGCTAATTTTGGTTTGCATAGGATCATATATTTTTTCCTGTTAGCACGATAAATTTACATCTACTTTTTGAAAGTGTTATTATATGAATGCAGACTCTTCTTAGAAGATTTTCCCAGGGATATGTTGTTACTCCCTATATTTATCTATCTTTTGGAGTTTCCCAATGTCTTTAATCAATTCTGGTTTGAAATTTTTTGTATCTTTCTTTGTTGCAATACTGTTTAATGATTTCATATCTAGTTTTTTTAAACTTATTTTCATGATACCTTAATATGTCTTTTTCTTCCAAGCCGTTCCTCCTGATTTACAAGTTGGCTTGATATGCCACCTTGCTGCGGAGGCATTTTATGGGTTTAAGGCACTGTTGTTGTTTGTGTCTTTTGTACAGTTGCAAAGATTTCCTTTTTCCTTATAATATATATTATTATATCTATATATATATAAGATAGATAAAAAAAAAATATTATAATATATTATATATTTTGATAAGGTGCCTTAAATTCTGGGCACTCCTACCCCTAGATGCATAGAAACAATATAACTACTCCTACTGAAATACATATAGAACATTATGCATGCAGCAAGGCCTCATGGCCTACATCATACTACAATACTACTACATCATACCCACAACTGACAACTACACACATACTACATGCTACTACCTACTGTTATCACTTACAAATATTATATACGTATATTTTTTTATTCTCCAATTTTTTGTTTTATTCTTCCGCTTTTTCGTTTGACTGGAATTATTCATATAAATACTATATATATATTCTATATAAATATATCAAAAAAAAAAATAATATATATTTACAATTTTTGTTTATACTTATTCGCTTTTCCGTTTGACTGGATTTTTCATATAATATATAATATATATATCTATAATATATATATATATAAATCAATAAAAAAAAAAAAAATATATATATATAACTAATTATATATTATCTATCTATATATATATATAATATATATACATTTTTTTGTTTTATTTACTTCGCTTTTCGTTTGAAACTGAAATTTTTTGAAACCTGTTGCCCGCAATGTCTCTCAAACCCACCGGGCTTTTTTCCCTACGCTCATATAAGCTACCTTTAATAAAATCATGAAGCCTAAATGTTTGTCAACTATGTGGCCAAGTTCGATTTGATAGACCGGTCGGTCAGCCAGTTCAGCCCCAAGAAGAATGAGAGAGAGATAGAAGATAGAGAGAGAATAGAAGAGATAGAGAAAGGAGAGAGAGACGAGCGAGAGAAAGAGAGAGAGAGAGAGAGAGAGAGAGAGAGAGATCGACAAGAGAGAGAGAGAGAGGAGAGAGAAAGAGAAGAGAGAAAAAAGAGAGAGAGAGAAAGGAGAAGAGGAAAGAGAAAGAGAAGAGGAAAGATAGGAGAAAAGAGAGAGAAGAGAAGAAGAGAGAGCAAGAGGAAGATAAAAGAGAGAGAGAAGGCAGTAGAAAGGAGAGAGAGAGAGAGAAACGAATAGATAGGACATGAGGAGGAGAGAGAGTAGATAGAACGAGGAGGGAGAGAGAAAAAGAGAGAGGAGGAGAGGGAGAGAGAGGAAGGAGAGAGAAAGCGAGAGAGAGGAAGAAGTAGAAAGAGAGAGCGAACGAGAGAGAGAAAGAGGCAGAGAAATAGGAGGAGAAAGAGAGAAAGAGAGAGAGAGCATAAGAAGGGGAGAAGAGAGCAACGCGGCGAGAGAGAGAAAGCGAGAGGCAAGAGAGCGAGAGAGAGAAAGAGGGAGGAGAGAGCAAGAGCGAGAGAGAGAAGAGAGAGAGAGAGAAAGAAGAAGAGAGAAAGAGGAGCGAGAAGGAGAAAAGAGAGAGAGAGAGGAAAAAATCAGGCAGAGACGGAGAAAAAGAGAGAGTAGAAAGAGAGAGAAAGAGAGCGAAGAGAAGAGAGAGAGAGAGAGAGAGAGACAGAGAGAGACATAGAGAAAGAGAAGAGAGTGAAGAAGGCAGCGAGGAGAAAAGAGAGAAGAGAACAAGACAGAGGAGAGCGCGAGAGAGAGAGAGAGAAAGCGAGAGAGGAGGACAGCGACGGAACAAGAGAGAGAGAGGCGAAGCGAGAGAGAAAGAGAAAGAGAGAGAGGGGAGCAGAAAGAGAGAGAGAGAGAAAGAGAGAGGACGAGAGATATCGAGAGAAAGCGAGAAGAGAGAGAGGAAAGAGATCGCGACAAGAGAGAGTGAAGAGAAAGAGAGAGAAGAGAGAGAGAGAAAAGAGAAGAAAGAGAGAGAGAAAGAGAGATAAGATGAGCTAGAGAGCAGAGAGAACCAAAGCAAAGAGAGAACAAGAGAGAGAGAAGGAGGAGAGAGAGACAAGAGAGAGAGAGAGAGTAGAAAGAGAGTAGAGAGCAAAGAGATAGAGGGGAGAGCGAAGAGAAGAGAGAAGAGAAAGAGAGAGAGGAAAGAGAGAAAGAAGAATAGAGAGAAAAAGAGGCGAGAGAAAAGAAGAGACAGATGAGAGACAAGAGAGAGAAGCGTAGAGAGAGAGAGAGAAGAAAGAGATGAGAGGAGGAGAGAGAAAAGATAGAGAAAGAGTAGAGAGAGAGAGAGAAAAAGAGGTAGAAGGCAGCGGAGAGAGAAAGGAAAAGCAGCGTTAATGAACAAATCAAGAAACACACGACATAAATAGATATTGTTTTTTAAGGATTAATCACAACAAACCACACAAACCAAAAACCGACGAAAGGGACTCCTTTCATGTTTCCCCCCCCCTTCCTTGTTTCTAATATAGTTTTTCTTACATATTAAAGTGTCAGCCGTTAAAAACCCGCCCATTCCTGTTTGTGTAGACTATTAACGATGGTATTCCATCTATAAACTGCTGGTTATGTTTCAAAAACAAAAAACAAAAAAACAATTTTATAACCGTTCGTCGGTTGCAATGGCCCTTCTTGCAATCCATAATCCATACTCTTACACGGGTTTTCCGAACCGGCCTTTTAAATGACTAGAGAACAAGCAGAGGTTTTTCTTCCACACGTGACTATCAACTTTTTACTTTTTCTATTTTCTTTATTTTTTCCCCAATGTGTTCCCCCCCTCATACCACTCGTTGTCCTTGTTGTCTCTCTTTTTCCTGGTCCATGACCTTACCCGCCAAATCCGCCCCTATCTCTCCTCTTTCTCTCTCTCTCCCACTCGCCTCCCCTCG
>JADBJO010027536.1:0-7500 GCA_016801955.1 Conus betulinus
GTAAAAGAGAGACAGGCCCAATATAATTCATAGTGACGACTAGACAGCAGTTCACTGTCAGAGTAAAACGTGGTTTGTCTGCGCTCCACACGAAACGGCCTGATTGCACCTTTTCTGGACTTCATGCAGCAGAGAGAAAAAAAAATGTGCCACGGTTCAGCTACGAATAAATCTGAGTGGGAGTATATCCATCACAGTGGTTTGACATTGAAAATAGGGGAATTTTCTTACTAAACAGAATTATTTCAGTCACGTCAAAAACTGAAAGAACGACTGTTTCGCCAATATCATAGTGTTTGGAAAGTGTATTTACAAAACTCCTGTGAACTGCAACGTCTTTCACTAGGTCATATATTCAATTTGTCACCCTTTCATCACTAGGTGTCCTACAGAGACAACACCAGGTGATCGAACCAGAACAGAAAGATCCAACAATGTTTCAGGTCAAGTCAGTGAAAGTCCTACCACAGGACTGTCCAGTCACCTTCACACAGAAGAGGAACATTTCATGGACGAACATTTTTATAGAGAACGTTCATCAAGTAGCAAATTTCAGGGACAAACATTTTAACAGAGAACGTTCATCAAGTAGTAAACTTCAGGGACGAACATTTTAATAGAGAAACGTTCATCAAGTTGTAAACTTCAGGGACGAACATCTTAATAGAGAACGTTCATCAAGTAGTAAACTTCAGGGACGAGCATTTTAACAGAGAACGTTCACCAAGTAGCAAATTTCAGGGAGAACGTTCATCAAGTAGCAAACGAAAGAATGTGGATCAACAACAGCACAAAATAAGACTTTGCCAGCAGTGTGGCCAACAGCAATGAAGGAGAGGTGAAAGTGCTGAAAAGCAAATCCCAGAAAACAGTGACAGTGCAATTATCACTGCTCTACATCGTCTTGAAAGTGATATGGAAGATGGAAGAAGACGTATGGATAAGTTAACATACACATAGAAAGGATATTGCCTGATTACAGAAGATATTCATACCTGAGGAGAAAGAAGTACCGAGGAAAAGGACAAAAGTACTGCAGAAGAAATGCTCTGAATTAATGGATGAAGCCAACCATCTGGAGAAACAAATTCAAGCAAGAGAAAGAACTTTGTAATACATTAGAACAACGCACACGAAACGATCAATTTGCCCAAGGATTCTCAGAAAGAGGCGTCAGAATAGACAATATAAAAAGTACTGCACTTTATACAGTTTTAATAGTTGGTGTGACGTGCCTAGTGTGTTGGCTGAGTGTCTGTGTGCTTGTCACCTCTTGCTTTCAGCCTCCACCGCTTACTTGCACAGCTGCTTGCAGCACTGCGAGAAGGGGAGCTAGCAGAATGCGTCAGTCCTTCCCTGTGAGTACATAGTCTCTCCACTAGCAAGCCCTATGTAGTGTGTCTCCTCGTGCGACGCAAGTCAACTGGGGGACCTTACAGACTCAGGCTAAGCTACTACAAGGGACTTGGAGGTAGGCTGCCTCCAGATGTGTGGCATGCAGGCCCACTGGTGTGTGAATACGCCCTGGTGCCCACGAACCAGACTTCCAGCTATGGTCAAATAGCTTCACTGCCTTGTGGACGCGTTGAGAGAGACGGAAGTTATGGCAGTAAACCTTGAAAGAAAATCCTGAGCGCAGCTCCTAAGGTGGTTGGTCGAAATACTTTGACACCTTCCAACAACTCTTGCAGCTGCAGTAGCATCATACTGTACTGTCTTGTCCTTTCCATTGGATTCTACCAGCAAGGCCAAGAGGGGGATTCGGCGATTGGGCACCCCAGAATCTCCACACATTTTGCCCAGGCTTGCCCCTGGAGAGGTCACTCCAGTGCCGCTGTCCCAGCGAGAGAAACAATGCTGGAGACAGCAGTTACACGTTATAAACCCAGAGCATATTGACTAAGTTCAGGTATTGCAGGTTGTCTCCGATGATGGTGAAAGGGACCATTGCGTTCCATTGGTCAGATACTGCCTGCCTCAAGCTGGGCAGTCCCCAGCCAAAAAAGGGCTGACCCACCACAGTCTGCCTACTTCAAGGGGTGCTTGGACCTAAGGGAAAAGACCAAAGAGCACACTGTAAACCCTTCACCAAGCAAAGAAGCTAGGAGAAAGAAATCAAAATCAAATGTCTTATGGCTGGCAACCTGGAATCTCAGAATGATGTGTCCTGGCCTTTCTGACGACCTCTCTTTCCTGGTTTGAAGATTAAGAAAATGTTTTATTTTAAATTGATAAATTCTTTTGGATATACGTTTTCCAAGGTCAGTAATGTGATCATACCATGATAAGTCATTGTCAATAAAAAATAAAAAAAAACACCTAATATTTCATGAGATGTTGCTACCCCTCGATCTTTTGGTTTTTGACATATAATGATGCAAATGGGAAACTCCTTTTCTGTCGTTTTTGACGTGTGGTCACAAACGTGCATTTAGTTTTATCTGCATTGAGGGCCATGTGGTTCATTTATGTCCATAGATTTAGTCTGTTGATATTACTCTGAAGGTTACTTACTGGAATGGTAGAATTAGCAGTATTTGACTGTTGTCAGCAAATATTTTGCAACCGCACTTTATATATAAAGGAAATCATCTATGTAGATAGAAAATAATAGGGGTCCAAAAACAGCTCCTTGAGGAACACCAAATTTCAAAGGAAGTAATTCAGACCTGTTGTCACTAAATTTCAACAAGTTGTTGGTGATCAGTAAAAAAGATCTGATAAAACTCTATAGCCATACTTGATAGTTTGTAATGTGTAAGATGCGATTGGCTGATAACGTCAAAAGTTTAGTAAAATCAACAAGAAGAATTCCAGTAGATTCATCATTGTTTATCTTAGATAGACATTGATCTATAGGCTGTATGAGAGATGAATGGCAAGAGTGATTTTGTCAAAAACCTGATTGATTGTCATGAATTAGATCATAATACTTCAGATGAGAATAAATGTATTTGAACATGTCTTTCAATTAGTTTTGACAAAGGGAAAGAATTGAAATGGGTCTATAGTTAGAGGAATTGGCAGGATCTCCATTCTTGAGCAAAGGTATAAGTTCGGCCTGTTTTAAATTTTACGGGGAAATATTTCTTTTTCAATGCACAGATTATAAGCATAGGTGAGTGTATCAGCGATAACTGTTGAAGAGATTCTTAATATCTTTCCATGGATTCCGTCCAAGTCTCTGGTTCCTGATTGGTTTAAATTCAGCAGCCGATTAAAACTTCATCTATTGAAACACACGGTATGGAGAAAACTGAAGTGACTTTTTTTGAACGACAATATTGTTATAACTCTTGTAAATCGTTCTTTAGTTTTATCACTTATTATTATGTGATTAGCAACATTTGCAAAATGAGAGTTACGATCTTCTGGTGATATGTCTTTTACTGGATTTTGAGAAGAAGCCTTCAATTTATTATTGGTTAAAAGATTAATAGCCTTCCACATCACTTTTAAATTCTGTGAAGAAGATAATAAATCTTGAAAACATTTTTTTTTTCGCGCTTTTCGTTTTATAGAATTGACTCTATTTCTTTGTTTTCTGAATTGTTCTTTGTTGTTTTTTTTACCTGAGATAATAATTTCTTTTATATATTTCATTGTCTATTTCCTTAGTCAGCCAAGGAGGTTTAATTACATATTTCACTCTTTTTTCCTACGAAAGGAACGTGTTTATTATACACTGAATAAATGTATTAATCCAGAAGTTAACAGCATCATTGGGGTTTCTTACCTGATAAACATAATCTAAACCTGAGTGAAGTAAATCACAAAGGAAAGCGTTTCTATCGAAATGTGTAAAGCATCGCTACAAGATTTCCTCCATGTTAAACAAACAGATGAATGGTCACTGTATCAGGTCTGTACAGAACACATTTCGATTGTGTTTACTTTTGTGTTAACATAACTATGATCAATTAGAGTTTCAGTGTGTTCAGTAATACATGTCGGTTGATCAATTATTTGTTCTAATCCATAATAGGATAACCACGACTCCCATTTTGCTCCAGGTTTTGTCAAATCAATATTAAAATCACTGTAAATAATTATTTCTTTAGACTTCAAATTCGAAGCATCCATCATTGAATTAAACTTGTCATACCAGTCGGTAGTTTCAGCTGGGTTTCTATGTAGAAATCCTATCAAGATTGGTTCAGAATGTCTAAAAGTAATTTCTATCCAGATAGATTCAATATGATATTTTTCCAAATGGAACATTCTTTTGAAGTTTACTGAGTTTGAACAATACAAAAATAATCCAGTTGATTTAAGTGTAACTGGATCAATTCGGTTTTTATATCATAGTTAGGCTTGTACATATTGGAATCATGAATCAAGTCTGTTATTCAAGATTCAGCAATACAAAAAAAACAAAAAAAACAAACAAAAAAAAACCATGAAAGTTATGGCCATTATTATATAGAATCGTTGCAATATCCTGGGCTTTATTTCTAGCACTGTTGATATTTAGAAATTCTACTCGAAGCCCCTCCTGTGAGGGTCATGTGTCTAATGCAGAAGGCATAGTGTTACAAAAAGCGTCAGTCAATATTCAACTATAATCTTATGCACAGTCTGCTTTATGTAACGTAATACGCAGAGGAATGCATACAATACAACCATAAAGACTATGAATCATTCAATACAGATAAAACTAATTCTGTTATCACTGTTTCAAAATTGACAAATTAACAATGCACATCAAGAAAAATGAAACCATTTAAGGAATACACAAGCACAGAACTAGTCTCATTAAATCTCAGAGGTGACAAAAATCAAACTATATATTCAAGGAGACAAATAAAGTAACAATGTGAGAAAAAAAGGAACAATGTGTGAAAGGGGAAAAAAGCGGAAAACTGGAAGAACTGGAGAAAAAGAGGCACAAATCATGGCGCTTTGAGCTTGTAAAAACCAAGTATCACCAGACACTTGGTTCTTGTTGTCTCAATTGGTGGAAATGCTTTCAGTACAGGTTTGACAGAACCTCGTACTTTGAGATACTGGCTTCTGGTTGTCTTTGATCATGACACTTTCAGCCATCGAAACCAAGCATCTTATGCATGTTTTGAATTGTATTGTTTACACTTAGTGCAAGAGATAAATGCAAGTTCAAGAAAATGTTTTCAGCAGAACTGATATTGATTTACTTTGTGTAAAAGTTTTGAGGCACTCGCTTAATTTGTTTTCATGCTACAGCAGCTGAAAGTTTAAAAATCGTCGTCCCCTGTAAACTTTCGGAAAATTGAGATACGTGGTTCTGGCAGTCAATCCTCGATGTTAGGGTTGTGTATGTGAAGATACAGCTTCAGGTGGACATTGGTTGCCGCATGAAAGGGTCTTTCACATTAATTGTTTGGAACTGAAAGCTGTTTTTCCTTGCTTTGCAGTCATTTCAGGAAAAGCTGGAAAACAAACATGTCCGGACAATGACAGACAATACAACAGCAGTCAGTTGTATCAAACGCATGGGAACAAGCCATTCAGATGCTTGTAATGACATCACATTTACAATTTGGTCATGGTGCCTTTCTAAGAAAATCTGGATCAGTGCAGCGCACATTCCAGGGAAGCAGAACAGCACAGCTGACAAGGAGTCCAGACGTCAGGACACTGATGCTGAGTGGAAACTTGATGAGCAGGCTCTGCAGTCTGCCTTCCAAGAGCTCAGGGTTTTCCTCCACAGCGACCTCTTTGCTTCCAGGTTGAACTTCCAAATGCGGCGATACATTTCATACAGGCCAGATCCAGAAGGTGAAGCAATGTATGCTTTTTCCATCCTAGGGAATATTACAGTGGTATGCATCTCCACCTTTCAGCATCTTAGGACGAGTGTTGCAGAAGATCTGGAGAGACCCTCCTGTAGAAGTCAGGTGCAGACGCCATCTTCTTCACCAAGCCACCTCAGAGCAGTTCATCTTCTCATTCAGAAACGTCAGCTAAATTTGCTTGTCTGCAAGATCTCGGCAAAGATTTCTTAACTTCTGGTTTATCAAAAACAACAACAACAACAACAACAACAACAAAAAAAATCAGTTGACCTAATCATGGATTCATTGAGACCCAACACCCATAAATCCTACAACACTACACTCAAAAATGGCAGAAATTTATAACCAGAAATTAAATCACTACTTGTACTCATGTGCATGTGGCAATTTTTTTGTGTGTGCAAAACTGTATACTGCAGGTGCTACTTGTATAAAGAGTTGTCATCTTCCCTTCAGGTGTTCCACTTCATGTTAAAAAAATATCACGTGTCAAAAGTTTGTTGTGAGGCATTGCTCAATTGTTCAATGTTGTTTTCTACACTACTGTTTACTATGTTCACAATCTGGTTCTACGATTGCTTTGTTTATACGTTATACATAATTAATTGGAGACTTTGATGATTGCTTCTCTAAATTGTCAGGGATTGGGTGATACTAGAAAAAGAAGGTATGTCTTCCATTATTTGAGCAGAAAAACTTTTCCATACATTGTTTGCAAGACACTCATTTAAGTAACGATTAGAAAAATACATAAACTAAGAATGGGCGTATAAATGCGTGTTTGCTTCTAGGGGAGTTGTTTTTTTCTCTTTTCAAATAACTTTGAATTAAAATTAACTGCAATTCATCCTGATAGAATGGAAATTTCATACTGATACTATCTACTGCTTTTGAGAAAGAAACGACAACTTAAAGTGTGCAACAAGGTGGTCTGAATATACCTGATATCAGGAAGTGTATCTATGCCCTTAAACTTTCATGGCTCAGAAAAATAAAACAACAAATGATAAACAGATGAATATTGCACTCGAAATGTATCGTTTTCTTAGAAACATGGAATGTTATGGATCAATGTACGCTTAAATCATACAAATCTGAAATCATACTTTTAGAGCATGCAGAAGATTTTGCCTCAGTATTACGCCAAAAAGTCTTTGTGAACTACTCGGTGAACCGATTTTTTTTTTTTACAATGAAGAAAAGAACAGTAGGAAACACTGTTATTAAGTAAAATAGGATAACAGAGAAACGGATCTTCTGAAAAATAATGGAGGATGTTTCAAGCACGAAGAGTTCATAGCCACTACACAATTACCAGTAAATTTTATCACGTGCATCGCTGGGTTTCTTCAATAAAAATATACAAAAAAATATGCGGAATTCGGTTAAATGATAATACTAATTTCACTCAAGGCATGCCTAATGCATTAAAAAAATCATAGCTAATACAAATAAAGGTGCAAAAAGATATCATGAGTATTACACACTTGACAACAATAAGCCTAATTGCTATTCAAAGTCGTCAGCAAAAATGAATTTGAACGTTTCCTGGAGAAAAGTGTCTTCCTAAATCAGTAAAATCAAATATGTGAAACTTAATGGCTACAAAAATAATTATCCATTGCAATATTGCGACTGATATTGTTCTGAATGCAATGGGTGTAACTGAAACGGCTCAATCTTCATTTTGCAATGAAGAACGACATGCCATTCGACATTTCTTGTG